>BQNB010058441.1:0-37762 GCA_026074375.1 Tanacetum coccineum | reverse complement strand
ATCAAGGGTTACACGGGAGTTAACTAACCAGTGTGGATAGTTAATTTTACAACATGTAGGCTATTTGGTTGAATCCTAGAAATTTATTAGTTGAACATGTTCTTCCATCTAAATCCATAGTACTAATCATGGCCGTCTCGAGTGATATACCAGGCCAAGTTCTAAAGTCCACTACATCACTGGCACACTCATAAATTTGTGGAATTTAGTAGACAGTTGGAAACGGATAGGCTTAATTATTACAATATGTATCAAGGGTTATAGTGCGCTAGGTAATGTAACTAGTGTTTTTTACAAAAGTCATGCTGAAACTTTTTAAAAATTTTGACCATTTTTAAAGAACTTTGCATGTTATTTTGTAAAAAAGAAGACAAGTACGTTCTAATTCTCCATCCCCCCCACTTAAATTATACAATGTCCTCGTTGTATAGATAAAATAATTAAATAATAAGGGAAAATAGAATTAGAAAGAAAAACTCCTTGATGTTTTGCTCGTGATAATTCTCCATGATGAGTTCTTGAGCAAAAAGTGTGTTGACTAGGGCTTCAGAATGCCCGGATATGTTCAACACAAGTCTTTTTCAGCATATACCATATCATAGTTTTAGCAAGGTCCTGTAAAAATGTTAGAAGACAAGTGCAAATTCTATCTCGCTACAATGGTACAAGAAAACAATTAAACACACAACTGTACAGGGATCAATACACCGTATCCCAAACCCAAGGATATGCCGTATTGTTCCTGTAGAAACAATTAAATTACTATAAATTAAATAATTAAGTTTTAAAACTGATAATGTCCAGACATGCATACGCCGTATCCAATGGAGTTCGATACGTCGTATGTAATGTCTGGGAAGACAGACTCGTGTAGAAAATTAAAATTCAAACAATTAAAAGGACAAACAATTAAAATGATCGAGTTGTGTTGGGAAATAGATTGTAAAAGACTTAATACTGGTAGTATAACAGTTAAGTCTGGTAGTATTAGTTAGTTCTGGCAGTACTAAGTTAAGTCTGGCAGTACTATAGTTAGTACTGGTAGAGTGGCAGTACTATAGTTAGTACTGGTCGTATGTAGTTAAGTCTGTTTATGTAACAGAATAGAAGTAATAGTTATCTTAGAGATATTTTAGGAGATATCTTAGGAAATGATATGTATTATCCTTTCACACGTTTTGTAAAGCCTGTTAGGGTTTTCCTTGGTGTATAAAAGGAACCCTACGGCATAGAGTTATATGATATATATATGTAATAGAAGCATTGAAGCTTAATAGAAATCAATAGCAAAATTAGTATTATTGTTCTTCTTAATTCTTGTGTTAAGATTCCGCATTAACACTTGATATTCATAGTCAGTGTCTCTCACATAGTTGATTTGGATTTATTCAAGTTAGCTATTGTCTTACAAAGGCTATATAGATCCAACACAAGGACCTACAAGTAGCTTTGTTGAGTCTTCACTTAATGTTGATAAATAAACTATTTTTATTGTTGATAAAAAGATAGAGTTTTTCAAACCTAAAAATCATGAAAACCCAGTTAAAAAGTCAGTTAGGTATGCTGAGATGTATAGATCACAAAGCCCTAGGGGAAATCAAAGAAACTGGAATGGACAAAGTCTAATCAACTAGGAAGTGATTTTGTGATGTATAACAAAGCTTGCTTCATTTGTGAGAGTTTTGATCATGTGCAGGCTCATTGTAAATACCATCAAAGGGAAAGGATGGTATATGGGAATAATTATAACAGGGTGAACTATAACTATACTACCAACAAGACTCACCTTAACGCTCAAAGGAACATGGTTCCAAGAGCAATTTTAATGAAAACAACTAAACCCATTAATACTGCCAGGACAGTTATTACTGGCTCAACCGAAAATCTACAGTTTTTATTTTGGTCAAACAATGTCATATTTTTCAAAATCAGCATAGTTAACTGTAAAAAGGCCCTATCAATCAAAAATAGTATTAATTAACAAAAAGTTTACCCAAAAAAATAATACTGCCAAGGCAAAAGCAGTTAATACTGCTAGGCCAAAAGCAGTTAATACTGCTAGGCCACATTCAGCAGTTGTTAATGTTGTTAGGGTTAATCAGGCAAATGATATTAAGGCCTCAACATGTTGGGTTTGGAGACCTACCGAACTTGATAGTGCATCAATCACCTTGAAGAAATACGACTACATTGATGCATGAGGCAGATCCAAGTCAGTAATGGCTTGGGTCCCCAAAAGAAACTAATTTCCTTATTTTTATGTGCAAGGCAAGCCACAACAGGATGATACAGGATTTATTGACAGTGGATGCTCAAGGCACATGACTAGGAACATAGCTTATCTCTCAGATTTCAAGGAATTTGATGGAGGTTATGTTACATTTAGGGGAGGAGCACATGGTGGTAGAATTTTTGGTAAAGGAACACTTAAAACTAATAGCCCCCCCCCCCCCCCTTGATTTTGAAGATGTATACTTTGTCAATGAGTTAAATTTCAACCTTTTTAGTGTCTCACAGATGTGTGACAAAAGGAACTATGTGCTTTTTACTGACACTGAATGTCTTGTCTTATCTCCTAATTTTAAGTTGCCTAATGAAAGTCAGATGCTTCTTAAAATTCCTAGAAAGGACAACATGTACAGTTTTGATATGAAGAACATTGTTCCTAAAGAAAGTTTAACTTGTCTTGTTGTAAAGGCTACATTAGATGAATCAATTCTCTAGCATAGGAGGCTTGGTCATATTAATTTTAAGAACACAAATAAGCTTGTTAAGGATAATCTTGTAAGAGGTTTACCTACAAAACGTTTTGAAAATGACCAAACTTATGTTTGCTGTCTTAAAGGGAAGCAACATAGAGCTTCTTGTAAGTCCAAGGTTCTGAATCTAATTACCAAGCCTTTGTTTATGCTTCATATGGATTTGTTTGGTCCAACCTTTGTTAGTACTTTAATGGCATAAGAAGAATTACTTAGTAGTCACTGATGATTGTATAGCATTTTACTTGGTTTTCTTTTTAAACAACAACTAAGGATGAAACCAGTGAGATTCTCAAGAACTTTATAATAGAAATAGAAAACCTAGTAGATAAGAAAGTGAAAATAATCAGGAGTGATAATGGAACAGAATTTAAGAATAAAGTTATGGATGATTTTTGTAGAGAAAAAGGTATTAAGAGGGAATACAGTGTAGCCAGGACTCCTCAGCAAAATGGTGTGGCTGAGAGGAGGAATATGACACTAATTGAGGCTGCTAGAACCATGTTAGCTGACTCTAAGTTACCTACCACATTTTGGGCTGAAGCAGTTAGTACTGCTTGCTATGTACAGAATAGGGTCTTAGTAGTCAAGCCTCATAACAAGACACCTTATGAACTTTTTAAAGGTTTTAAACCAACTCTAAGCTTTATGAGACCATTTAGATGTCATGTTACCATTCTTAATACTTTAGACAATTTAGACAAAGTTTGATGGCAAAAGTGATGAAGGTTTCTTTGTTGGATATTCCTTGAGTAGTAAAGCTTTTAGGGTATACAACACTAGAACCAGGAGGGTAGAAGAAAACTTGCATATTGGGTTTTTAGAGAATAAGCCTATGATAGAAGGGAATGGTCCAAAGTGGCTGTTTGATATTGATTCTCTAACCCAATCTATGAATTATGTACCAGTAGCTGCAGGTACAATCTCAAATGAATCTGCAGGTACACAAGGAGAACTTAATGCAGGTACATCTACTCAGAAAGAAGAAATCAGTCAAGATTGCATTATGATGCCAATTTGGAAAGATGCTTCATACTTTGATTCACCTTCCAAGGATGTTGGTAATGGTGAACCAAAATCTGCTGCTGATGATCAAAAGTAGGTTGAAGATGGTCCACATAATGAGAGTGATGAAAAAGATAAGTCTGAAGATGATAGCAGTCCTAAGGAAGTTAATGCTGCTGGACAACATGTTAATACTGCTAGTCGTAAAGTTAATACTGGTCGTTTTAAACTTAATATTGTTGATCCATCAGTGAATACTGCTAGTTCATATGAACTAGATAGCCCTAAAGACATGTTCAAATTGGGAGCTAGTCATACACTTGAGACCACTCATGTTGAGTTCTTTAGTGATGAAGATGAACCAGAAGTTGATTTGGGGAACATCACTAATTCCTATACAGTTCTAACCACTCCCAATACAAGAATCCATAAAGATCACCCAATTAAAAATGTGATTGGTGATGTGAAGTCCTCTATTCAGACAAGAAGAATGACAAAATCTACTTCTGAACAAGGGTTTCTTAGTGCTGTATATAAACAGAAAACACATGATACCCTAAATACTTATTTATATACTTGTTTCTTATCACATATTGAACCCACAAGCATTGCTAAAGCTCTATCTGATTCATCTTGGGTGGAAGCAATGTAGGAAGAACTTTTGCAATTCAAACTCCAACAGGTTTGGAAACTTGTGGATTTGCCTAATGGGAAGAGGGCCATTGGAACAAAATGGGTCTTCAGAAACAAGAAAGATGAAAGAGGGATTGTGATTAGGAATAAAGCAAGGTTGGTTGCACAGGGTCATAGACAAGAAAAAGGTATAGATTATGAAGAAGTTTTTGCTCATGTGGCAAGAATTAAGGCAATAAGATAGTTTTTAGCCTATGCTTCTTTTATGGGTTTTTTGGTATATCAAATGGATGTGAAGAGTGCATTCTTATATGGAACCATTAAGGAAGAGGTTTATGTTACTCAACCACCAAGATTTAAAGATCCTGACCATCCAGACAAAGTTTACAAGGTGGTCAAGGCACTTTATGGGTTGCATCAAGCTCCAAGAGCATGGTATGAAACCTTGGTTAACTATTTGTTGGGCAATGGGTTTAAAAGAGGGAAGATAGATCATACATTATTTATCAAGAAGAAAAAATGAGATATTTTGCTTGTACAGGTCTATGTTGATGACATTATCTTTGGCTCTACAAACAAGGAGCTGTGTACTGCATTTGAGAAGCTTATGAAGGATAAGTTTTAGATGAGTTTTATGGAATAACTTACTTTCTTCTTAGGATTACAGGTAACCTAGAAGGAAGATGGAATATTTATCAGTGAAGATAAATATGTAGCTGAGATTTTGAAGAAATTCAACTACACAGATGTGAAGTCTGCTTCTACTCCAGTTGATTTGGAAAAGCCTTTAGTCAAAGATGGAGATGCTGATGATGTTGATGTACATCTCTATAGATCTATGATTGGGTCTTTGATGTATCTCACAACATCTAGGCCAGATATTATGTTTTGCAGTATGTGCATGTGCCAGATACCAAGTTGCACCAAACATATCCCATCTCTTAGCAATCAAGAGAATTTTTAGATATCTAAAAGGTAAACCAACATTAGGCCTTTGGTATTTCTAGGGATTCTCCATTTTAACTATATCTTATACTGAAGTGACTATCTAGAAAAAAAAAAACAGAAAAGCAACTTAAGATAGGAAGTCTACAACTGGAGGTTGTTAGTTTTTGGGAAATAGGTTGATATCATGGCAGTGTAAGAAGCAAACTATGGTTGCCACCTCTACAACTAAAGTTGAATAAGTGATTGCTGCTAGTTGCTATGGACAAGTACTCTGGATTCAAAATCAATTGCTGGATTATGGGTATAATTTCATGAATACTGTCATTAATATTGACAATAACAGTACTATCTGCATTATTGAAAATCCTGTTCAACATTCTAAAACAAAACATATTGAGATTAGGCATCATTTTATAAGAGATTGCAATGCTAAAAAGTTAATACAAATGGTTAAAATTCATACTGATCATAATGTTGCAGATCTTCTTACAAAAGGTTTTGATTGTTGGAAGATTTCAGTACTTGGTCTCAAGTATTGGAATGCTTAATCCTTAATGTCTACATCTCTTTATGTCTTTGTAAAAGTTTTGTAAAGGATTAGTACTGTTAGTCTTGTCAATTAGTACTGCTAAGTATAATTAGTACTGCTAGTTATACTTAAGACTGCTTGTTAAAACTGTTAGTCATACTTAATACTGTCAAGAAGAAAATACTTTGGATTGTGTATTTTTGGCTATGGACTAACACCTGCAGCTAAGCATATAAATACCTGAGTGAAAACTTCTACCTCTGAAATTAATTGTTTGAGGGAAGGCTACTATGTTCAAGCAGGATGAAAGGACATGTAAATCGAAAGTGTGTTAAAAAAATAAAAAAACATCAAGCATGCCCAAAAATGGTCGAGAACACCAAGATACCTCAGGTCTAGTATCCCCCCTAAAAATGTTTGGTGTGAGGGTTCAGGGGGGGGGGGGTGGGTGGAAGGGGGCTGTCCATAAGGAGTTGGGTGACAGAATGGAAAGGGCTGCCACTACTGCTTCTAGCTTAGAAGCAAAGCAGGACAATGGTAACATCAATAGGACCCAATCCATGGCAACACTTAATGAGCCAAGTCCTTAGGGAACTGGTTCAGGTAGTGGTCCCAGGTTCCAAAATACTATATTAGGGGGTGTAGATGCTTAAACTAGGTTTGAGACTACATCTAAATAGTCCAATGATCCACCTCTCTCAAGAGTTAACACACTTAGAAGTGGGGTGGACATTATGAAACTTATAGAATTGATGGCACATTATACAAAACTATCTGAATTGGTGAGAAAAAGAAAAGAGAAACATAGTGAGATAAAATAGATAGAGAGTTGTGTGATAAAAACAGAAAGAGTGAATTGGTGAGCAAAAAGATTTGAGAGATAATGTGAGCATAAAAACAGAAAGAGAGATTGTGAGTGCCAAGATTTGGTGATGAAAATGATTTTTGGATGAAATTAAGGTTAAAACTGTTATCTCAAAGTTTGTACTGCTGGGCATTACTTAGTACTGATAAACATGTTTTAGTACTGCTAGGATTAAAGTTAGTACTGTTAGGCTGAAATTAGTACTGTTGGATGACCGTTAGTACTGTTTAAGCCATAACAGAATTTCCTTTACTAATTCTAGATATTTTCGCCAAACTGCCTTGTTTATAGCCTATAGGGTTTGACTAATTGGAGAATTCATGATCTTTCTATAAATTCATAAGATTTCTTCAAGATAAGAACAAAATTCTTTTAGTCGGTCAAATCACAACCCTACATGCTCTCTATATTATCTCGATTAACCTTTGTCAACCTTACATTCTCTCATAAATGAGCCTAACCCAGAACTTTAATCGTATTTTTCTCTCATCAAATGGTAAATTTAGAGTTTTGCGACAAACACAACATGGTGGCCTACTTACAGAAGCCAGAGGGGAGTGAAGTTGTTGATCCCATGCCTTGATCGATTCTTTACGTAGTAAAGAGTTTGTTACCTTGGAAGAATCCAAAATAACAAAGATTGAGACTTTGTATGTATACCAAAGTGTATGCGGAATCTACACTTTGATACTCTAGAGGTGTTTATTAATGAAACAATGATAACCAAACAAACAATGAACAATGAACAAACTGCTTCAATATTATTAAAATAATACGAGTACTCTTGAAGTACTGGGGTTACAAAAACCTTGAAGCTATTACAATTTTTCTCTCTAAGTATTTCTATCACTTGAAAAGTATATCTATTCTAAAACTTAGGATCTCCTTTTATAGAACACAAGGAGTCCTTTACAAAGATAACAGCCTATCTTTTAGGATCAGTTACAATTCAAATATAAACATCCCGAAATAATCTCCATGCATCCTTATCTTCAATTCAGCAGCTTTGACCATCGGCAGTACTAAATCTTTTCTACTAGTAGTATTAATTAACACTGGCAGTACTAAGTTTGTACTGGCAGTACTAACTTCATTAGTACTGTTGGCAGTATTAAGTCTTGTGAAGATTTATTCCTAACAATCCTCCCCTAAACTTGTGATTGTCCTTCAAATCACCAAGTTTCTTCTGAACTAAATCTTCTAGTCTTCTTCCTTTGCTGATGATTCTTTCAAACATTTCTTTTACTTCTGCACTTGAGATCTTATAAACCTTAGGAGTTCATACGCTTGTGAACTCTCATGATCAACCTCCAATCTTCTACTCAACATCTTAGTCAACATCTCTTGGCTTAAAGGATATTTCTTCTCTGTCAACATATGAATTGCTAATCCATTTTCCATTTACAAAATGTGAATACCACAAAAGTCACATAATCTCCAGCTTAACAAATTGTATTCATGTTGATCTTTCCAAATCTCATCATCTTCATCAGGCTCAAACAAAGTGTGTAGATCTCCCCAAAGCATCAGATCAAATCCTTCTGGTCTTGAAGCACTATACCTTTCCTTGACTAATCTGTACAATTCTTCTACATCCAGTCTATCAAAGTCTTCAAGCATCTCACTCAATATCTTATAATTTTTGGAACTGCCATCTCCTCTAAATACTTGATAAGTCTCTGTCAAAACACAAGTCTTCCAATCTACAATTGGAAACTTTGTAGATATATATTCGACCTCTATAGGAACCTCTTCTCTTGGTATGATGTCTAAAAATCCTTTGAGTTCATCCTTCCTCATCATCTCCTCCAACTTTGTCTCCTTCCTTATGCCTTTTTTTTTTCTAGAATAGACTTCTTTTCTCTTGCTCCCAGGTTAATTAACAACTTCTTTCATTTCTTCTTGTGTATCAACCTCTTCTTCCACAATCTTTTCAGGAGACTTTTCTTTTTCATGAGACTTTTGCTTTTCACTTCCATGCTCTGCATCCATAGGCTCAATATTTTGATTAAAATCCCAACTTTCAAAGATGGCCAAATGTCATTGTAAGACATCCTTGAAGTCACTAATCTTGTAGTTCCCCTGATTCTTCAAGTATTTGATCATATTTCTTCTTGCTTGGGCAACTGTCTTTGGCTTCATTTTTAGAGAATGATATCTGATGACTGAAGGATCATTCCAATCAATCTTCTTAGTAGACTTAGCTTCAGCCATAGCTCTTTTCCTTTCTTCTTCATCCCATTATCTAGTAATCTCTTCATCTCTTGCAATCTGAGCTCTTTGTTCCTCATTCATTTGCTCTTCAGTCATATTGCTTCAAGCAGAACTTAACCTTTCTTGTTTAAGCCCCTTCTAGATTCTATCTAGGCTCAGACTCTATCATTAATGGCTTTTCCCTTGTCCCTTGTCTTGACTTTCTCTACACTCCTTCTTGAATAGGTAACAGTTCCTCCAGCAGTACTAAGGTTTACCTCAGCAGTACTAACTATTGGAACTTCTTCACTAGCAGTACCTTGTTTTGCTCCAGCAGTACTAACTTCATCACTTACTTTCTCACTGCCTTCTTGAGTTTAATGACTTCAGTTGGAGTCACTTCTTGAATAAATAATTCAGTTTCAGTACTTGCTTTTTCTTGACCCTCTGCATCTGATAATTTCCTCCCCTGTTTGTAAGAATCGTCTTTAAGGTCTTCATCATCTGAAAGAACAACCCTAGCTTGTCTCCTTGCTTTCCCAATCTTTACTCTTGCCTCTAACTTCTTGACCCTGAGAATAAGTTTGGTATATGCAGAAAATAGTGTTCTTTGTCCTTCTTCAAGTCCTCCACCAATGCTCCAATCCTGTCAGAAAGCTTGGTAACCAAATCTGTCAATTCATTGAGTTTCAAGCTACCCTCATCACTTCCATGTGAGTGAACAGCATGGAGAGGTGAGTCATGGGGTGTAGGAAGATGGTGTTCTGCTCCAGGTTGTGTTGGTGATGGTTGTGTGGGTGAGGGTTGAGTAGGTGAGGGTTGTGTAGGTGATGGTTGTGTTACATCAGTAGTGGTATGAGCAGGGGTAGGTTCAGGTAAAGGTGAAGGTGTAGGGGAAGGTGAATGTTTAGGTGAGTGGGAAGGTGAGGATGTAATTCTAGAAGGTGAAGTGGAAGGTGCAGTAACATCTATCATAGTGGGGGAATAAAGCAACCTCCTGGCCTGAATAACCCTTTGTTGGCCTCTTCATATTGTTAAACACTTTCATGCTAAGAGAGGGAACATGATATGTTCTAGTGTGTTGTTGAAACTGGTGTCTCTGCATATCTAGGCATATCTGAATGAACCTAGGGTACATCAAAAACTTATGGGGACTAGAGATATTAGACACCATGTGCTCAAAAATCATCCTAGAAAAATTAAACTTCCTATTGGTGGCTAAACATATAACAGCAGCTGCAATATTACTACTAAACTGCTCCCAAGCAGTCTTCTTTGGGCTTAGGCAAATGAGAATACAGTGGATAAGAAACCTCCATTGAGGTGAAAAAGCACCCTTTTGAAAAGTTAACTTATCTGAGTCGTGTGATATCCCATAAGCGCCAATTGCTCAAAAATTTCCGAGTTGGGTATAGAAGAAAGACCATCCTGATCATCCAACTTGAGATGTCTTCGTAAAGATCCCTCAGTGATAGTCAGTGAGTAACCATCAATGGTAGCAGTAATCTTGACTTCTCTATTTTCAGCAGTAGAAACTTCAGCAGACCTCCAAAATTATTTGATAAAAAAGACACAAACCTCTGGCTTCTTTGTGAGTGCATAGCAAATATGACTTTGATTTAGGAAATCGATGATTTGATGAAACCCTACACTTCCTGTAGATTTCTCTAAAAATGCTACCATGTTATGCTTGTCACAAAATTCCAAGTTTGCCATGAATAAAATTGTGAGTAATCGAGTGGGATATGATCGTGGATGAATATATGAGGGCTGGAGAAAGTTAATTATGATTTAAATAGAGAAACGTAGAGATATGGTTTGACTGATTTAAAGAAATTGAGTTTATCGTAATGAAAGTTAACATATATATATATAGATCATGAATGTCCAATTGGTCAAACCCCTATAGCATAGGAATTTGGCAGAAATATCTCAACGGCTCTATTAATTAATGAAAAATATGTTAGACCCAAACAGTACTAACAGCCATTTAGCAGTACTAAATTTGGTCTAGCAGTACTAAAATAAGCCTAGCAGTATTAACTTCTCCACCCATAAGCAGTACAAACTCCAAAGTTCTGTATTACTAAAAGAATAACTTCACACAATCTCTCTTTCTATTTTTAAGCTCACATTTTATCTCTCAATTCTTTTGGCTCACTTTTCACTATGTCTATTTTCCACACATCTCTATTTCTGTTTTTAAGCTCACCAAATCTCTCTTGTTTTTTGTCTCACAATCCACACAAAGTATAGTTTTTGGCAAACTACTAGCCATTAACGGATTTGATTAGTCTTTACCAATAGCCGTTTGCTTTAGACTAGCCAATGTTTCATTTTAAAAACATGGTGCATTGATGACCATATAGTTTTGAGTAAACTATCAACTATCAACGGATTTGAGAAGTCTTTACCAATAGCCGTTTGCTTTGGACTAGCCAATGCTTCATTGTAAAAACATGGTGCATTGATGACCATATAGTTTTGAGTAAACTATCAACTATCAACGGATTTGAGAAGTCTTTACCAGTAGCCGTTTGCTCTGGACTAGTCAATTCTTGATGTCTATAAGACATGGTGAACTGATGACCATTTGTTGTGTGGTGTTACAACCAACACTTCAAGAACAACCAACATTCCTCCCCTCAAATATTGAACCATTGAGTAACCAATTTCACACTTCATTGCTTATCCTGAAAGAGTTAGCTTAAAACCAAGAAAAACATAATCTAACCATTTTTCTTGTTTAGCAGTATTAAGTGTCATCGCCCCACAAATGATATCACTAGGTAGTGACCTATAAGAACACCTCATTGTTTTAACCTGAAAAAGTTAGCTTAACACCAAGAAAAACATAATCCAAACATGTTTCATGTTTTAACAGTATTAAGTGTTATTCACAAGATTAACAAAGATACACAGACATAACTAGCAGTACTAACTAGAAACAACAGTTTTTAAGAAACAGTGTTAACTATAATTAGCAGGACTAATTATAAGCAACAGTTTTAACAAACAGTATAAATATAACTAGCAGTACTAAGTAGACTGAGCAGTATTAATTATGGATCAAATATTAAACAGATACTAACTTTTAACAAACTTTAGCAAAACAACCAAGAGAGTTAGACTTTAGGGATAGAGGGCATAGTACCAATACTTGAAAGACCAAGTACAGAAATCTACCAAGCATCAAAACCTTTTGTAAGAAGATCAGGCTACATTAAGTTTGAGTATCAGTCAATTTTAGCCATTTGAATCAACTTTTTATTATTAACAATCTCTAGTAAAGTGATTCCTAATCTCTATATGTTTGTTTTAGAGTGTTGAACAGGATTTTCTATAATACATATAGTTACAAGGTATTGTCAATGTACATGAACAGTGTTAATAAAAATTGTAGCCCATAATCAGCAATTGTTTTGGATCCAGAGAAACTTGTCCACCAGGCAACTTGCACAGCCACATAATACAACTTTAGTTGAAAAGTGGCAACCACAGTTTGTTTCTTGGCATTGTCCAAAAAACAACCTATTTCCCAAAAATTGACAACCTCCAGTGGTTGACTTCCTATCAAGTGTAGCTCCAGCATAGTCACTATCAGTATAAAAAGCAACTAACTCCAATGGAGAATCCTTAGAATACCAAAGACCTAGAGATGGTTTGCCTTTGAGGTATCTAAAGATCCTTTTGACAGCTAAGAGATGGGAAGTTTTTGGGGAGACTTGAAACCTTGCACATGCACAAACTGCAAACATGATATCTGGTCTAGATGCTGTAAGATACATCAAAGATCCAATCATGGATCTATAGAGATGTTCATCAACATCATCAGCATCTGCATCTTTAACCAAAGGCCTTTCCAAATCAGTGGGAGTGGAGGCAGACTTCACATCTGTGTAGTTGAACTTCTTTAGAATTTCATGGACATATTTATCTTGACTAATAAATATGCCTTTCTTCTTCTGTTGGACCTGCAACCCCAAAAAGAAAGTGAGTTCTCCCATAGAACTCATCTGAAACTTATCCTTCATAAGTTTCTCAAACTCTTCACAAAGCTCCTTCTTGGTTGATCCAAAAATGATGTCATCTACATAGATTTGAACAAGCAGTATGTGCCCCTTTTGACTTTTGATGAACAAAGTTTGATCAATTTTGCCTCTTTGAAATCCATTGCTCAAAAGATAAGTGGCCAAGGTGTCATACCAAGCTCTGGGTGCTTGATGAAGTCCATATAGTGCTTTCACCACTTTATAAACTTTATCAGGATGGTCAGGATCTTCAAAACCTGGAGGTTGATCATGCCAAACACCCTCCTCTTGCAATTTGACCATAATAGAAAATCACTTTTGACATCCATTTGGTAGACATGTAACCCATGAAAGGAACATAAGTCCAGAAATATTCTATACTCTATTCTACCACTGATCAAACACTTCATTCATAGTCAATTACCTTCTTCTTGAGTATGTGCCTAGCAACAAGCCTAGCTTTTGTTCGCTTTTGACTACAAATACCCCTCACATCTTTCTAAGTTTCTATAGACCCACTTTGTACCAATCGGGCCCTATGTCCCTTAGGCAAATCTAACAAGTACCCATAACATATTGTAACTTGAACTGTATGAGTTCTTCTTGCATTGCCTCTAACCCAAGCAAGATCACTAAGAGCATCTAGACACTCTCTTTGGTTCTTCTTGAGATAAGAAACAGGCAAAAAAAGGGTATGTATGTAATTCCCTTGGTGAAGTCTTTCCTCATAAATTGGCACTAAGAAATCCTAGCTCAGAATAAAAGTTGTCATCCTTCTTGTTTGAACAAAAGACTTGCACAAGTGCACCAATCACATGATCAAGTTGGATGATCCTTTGTGAATTCTTGTATGAGAAGGAGTCTGGAAGAAAACAACATAAGATGGTGAAAGATTACCTACAAATCAATTCCTTGATCAAGCCTCTTGTGTGTCTTCAGTTGTAGAATTGGTCCCATCAATCCTTCAGAGTAGCAGTATTGAACTTCAGAGTAGCAGTACTCATGTGCTTCCACTACCAGTTAAACCTGTGGACTGCAGTATTAAATTGGTGTTCATCAAAACCATCATCCCTGAAAACTCTCAATCTATGCATAGGCAGCCTCTTGACTTGTATTTAGTGCATCAGCAACAGATTTGAGTGAAAGTATCTCTCAAAGTATAAGCCATCCTTCCAAATTGGCATGATAATACAATCTTGATCTTGTTGATATGGAGTGCTTGACTCATAAGCGTCTCTTGTACCCTGCATGAAACAATAGAACTAGACCCTTCTGCAACACTGGCACATAATTCATGGATAGGTGTTAGAGAATCAAGATCAAACAGCCACCTTTGGACCATTCCCTTCCACATAGGTTAATTCTCTAGAAAACCCAACATGCAAGTTTTCCTGACCTTACTGGTTCTAATGTTGTAAATCCCTAAAACTTTGCTACTTAAAAATACCCAAACAAAGAAACCTTCATCACTTTTGCCCATCAAACATCCCAACTTATCTAAGGTATTAAGAATTGGTAACGTATGACATCCAAATGGCTTCATAAATCCTATATTGTTTTAATACCCCTAAAGAGTTCATAAGAGTTTATTATGAGGGGGGGGGGGGGCCCTTTGCAACTAATACCCTATTGTATCATAGCAAGCAGTAGAAACTAAGCTTCTCTGCCCAAAATTTGTAGTAACTTAGAATCAGCTAACATTGTTCTAGCTGCCTTAATAAGAGTCCTATTTTCTTTCTTTCAGCTAACAACCATATAGTTGATGTGTCCTTGCTAACACTATATTCTTCTCTTGCTCACCTTTCTCTCTACAAACACATCCATCACATAGGTTTTAAAATTCAGTCCCATTAATCACTTCTGATTATCCTTAACTTTCTTTTCCACTAGTTTTCTATCTCTTTGATAAAGTTTTATTAAGGATCTCACTAGTTTCATCATACCTTAGATCTTAAAAAGAAACCCATGAAAATCTAACAATAAATCATCGGTTACTACCAAGGCCAGTATATTTTTTAGTGCAAAAACTACTCACACAGGCCTGGACAAAAAGATCCATATGGAAGGCATAAATAATGATCTTATTAGAAGGAACTAAAGGCCTTGGTCTTACAAGAGGCTCTATGTTGCTTGCCTTTAAGACAGGCAACACAGGTTTGATCATTTTCAAATCTTTTTAAAGGTAAATCTCTCACAAGATTTTCTTTGACAAGTTTATTGATATTTTTGAAATTGACATGACCAAGTCTTCTATGCCATAACATTGATTCCTCCGTTGTAGCCTTTGCAACTAGACAAGTTAAACCATCTTTAGGAACTATGTTTTTCATATCAAAACTGTACATGTTGTTTTGTCTAGGAATTTTAAGAAGTACTTGACTTTCATCAGGCAACTTAAAATTTGGAGACAGAACAAGACATTCAGAATCAGTAAAAAGAACATAGTTCTTTTTGTCACACATTTGTGAGACACTAAAAAGGTTAAACTTCAACTCTTTAACAAAGTATACATCTTCAAAATCAAGGTTATTTGTTTTTATAGTACCTTTACCAGTGATTCTTCCTCCATTTGCACCTCCACCAAAAGTAACATAACCTCCATCAAATTCTTTGAAATCTGAAAGGTGAGCTATGTTTCCAGACATGTGCCTTGAGCATCCACTATCCACAAATCCTTTTTCATTTAGTTGGGAATTGCTCTGCACACACAAACTTATAAAGTTAGTTACTTTTGGGGACCCAAGCCATTACTGACTTGGATCTGCCTCGTGCATCAATGTAATTAAATTTATTAAAGACTAATGATGCACCATTGGGTTTGATAGGTCTCCAAACCCAACATGCTGAGGGCTTAACAGCATTAAATCCCCTTGCCCTAACAGTATTAACATTTGGCCTAACAGTATTAACTGTTTGTCTACCAGTATTAATATTTTGATTATTAGACCTGTTTGTTAATGCTGTATTCTTGAAAAAGGGCCTTTGTGCTTGATTTTGAAAATGAGTTTTTGGCCTAGCACAAGAAACTGATTGTTTTGGGTGAGCAGTATTATTAGGCCTAACAGTATTAACACACCTAGCAGTACTAACAGGTCTGGCAGTGTTAACAGACCTAACAGTACTAAGAGGTTTTGTATTTTTGACAGTTTTCAGGCCAGTCTTCATTAAGACTAGCTCTAAGGAACCATATGTTTAGAAGCATTAGGACAATGATATTGATGTGATCAAAATCACCACAAAATAAAGCATGCATTGATATTAAAAACAAAGTTACAATCCTAATTGATCAGTTTTCTTCTGACTCCATAGGTAATCCAACTTCTTTGGTTCCCCCTACGTCTCTGTGACCTATACATCTCAGCATACCTAACTGTTTCTTCTACATTGGTATTACAGTGTTAAGTATACTCCTTCCTTAGTACAGTAGGTATCTTCTTTCTCTACTATTGGGGTAGACTCAACTTCTTTTCTTCCTCATCATTTGCACCCAATCTTCAATTATTGGGGCATATCATTTCAGTATTCTCACTAGCCATTAGGTTCTTACTAACCTAACACTATTAGCATATAGAAACAACTTTTCTTTCCATTTTGAGTCTAGCCTTAAGTGTAGGCACCGCAGAGCTAGTTTCATTATCAGTACCAACTTGGGTTTTCTGTTTAAAGAGTCATCAATATTCGCGCTACTAGAATAATGGACTCTCTAATTACAAATAAGTGATGTCATTGTAACTTGAATCCCTAGGACCATAAATACCAATTAATATCATGTTTATTGAAATACCTCAAGACCTGAATAAGACAAATCTAAAGGTGTTGGTCTGTTGAGATTAAGGGATGAGGTGAGGGGACGCATTGGTAAAACAAAACCCTTTTTGCTTTTGTCAGTTACCTGCTTGGCACAAATCATCTAAGTCTTTAGATGTATTTTTACAAATTTGGCTATCTTAATTCAAACACCCTCTATTTCTCCTTAATTTTTTCAAGTTCACGGTCTTAATTAATACCGCATACAGTAATCCTTATGTCCCAAACTCTTCTTTTCAATAAAGCAATCTCTTCAGAAAACAAAACTTACAGAATACTTTGTATTTAACTACTTTGTGCTTCTAAAATTGGACTAACCCCTCTTTTATATTAGATGCTTTAAAAGGCTGTAACATCTAATTTAACTAAGTAAATCATCAATAATTTGTTTTTTTTAAGAGTTTTCTTCATATTTTAGGTCACAACAAGAATTTAGAGTGCAAGATACCTCAGAATGCAGAAAAAGCCATGAGAGCCATGTTTGCTTAGAATTTCATCTTCTGGTCCGATAATCACTTCCAATCAACAACCACCACCCATCAATAGCACACATTGCCTTTGAGAGACATCTACAATCCTTACAGTCTTTGAGGAGTTCCCTTAGATTCCAACTTCTATTGTCTATTGCTTCTTGAACTCTAGCATTCTTCTAGCAAAATGTCCCAATTTGTGTGACAGTTGAAACATTCTACCTTGGATTTGTCATATCCAGTCATACTATTTAGTTGTATTGGTAAGGGTAAAATTAAATAGGATGCCATCAGATGATTATCTTCCAGAGCCAGTTCTCTGATAGAACATAGTCCCTTGCCCTCATGCTCAAACAATGCCATATTCCACTTTAGAAATCGCATCTGATCTCTACTAAATTCATCATCATGAATTTGCTCGAGATCTTTAGAACAAGTTGAGATCCTTGTGGTTGAGAGGACAGAAAGGCATAAGCTGTGGCATCACTAAAACAGGCAGTACTAGTTTCAGCACTAGCAGTATTAACTTTGGAGTTGCCAGTACTAACTCCAGTGTTACCAGTATTAATAGAGTTAGTAGTTTTGTTTTTTTGTTTGTTGTGTTTTGTTTCTGGCTAGTACTTGTAGTGGGTTAGGAATGCCCAGTTTTTGTCATCATTTTTTAGCACAACAGTTCTCTTAACCTTTTGCTCAATAATTTTAAAAACTGTTGTACAAATCATCCAAACCCATGGTTTTCAAGTCGGGTTTGTTCACCCAGGCAACTACATGATATCCCATTTCTGAAAAGTAAGGGCTTCTCAAAAAAACTTAACATTTTTAAATCCTCTGAGAAGTATCAACACCAAGAATTGCCAAACTACTAACAAGCTTTTGAAGTGCCTGTTAAAGATAGAGTTCCAAAGATTCTGAGCTTGTATCATTGAAGTTTTCATACTGTCTACTGGCTACTTGGCTTACTACTGCTGAACGGCTTCAATAATGCCTTTTGTGTCTTCTTTGTATGCATCATTTCCTCCAAAACGAGGCTTTAATAGCAATAAACATAGATTGAGCATGCAGGCATACTGGTTAAAGTGTAAACTGATGTATCATTTGGAAGAGGCCATAAGGATAAGACTTCTTAGCTTTGACATCATTCTTCTTAAGCAGATCTTCTCTTCAGTGTTGAAGGCACTGTCATCTTTAATGCAGTTGATGGACCTGATCTGGTGCTACTTTCTAGGTAATAGGAATAGGTACCCATGAATTTTCCATATTCTATCCTATCCCATAAAGGCATAGTCTTAGATCCTGAAAGTCTGTGCTTGACTTCTTATTTCCTCACATCTCAAACTCTCCTAGTTTGAGTATATGTGGGAAGCTTTGGCCAACGAATTATTTTTAGAAATTCTAACTCCATTTTCCCCTAGATCAAAGTATCTTCAAAGCACAAGGGCCTGATACAACCACTTGTTGATCCCACGCCTTGATCGGTTCTTTAGAATATAAAGAGTTTGTTACCTTGGAAGATTCCAAAATAACAAAGATTGAGACTTTGTGAATATACCAAAGTGTATGCGGAAACTACACTTTGATACTCTAGAGAAATATATGAATGAAACAGTAACAATCACTCACAAACAACAAACAATAAAATCACTGCTCCAATATTATAAAATACGAGTACTCTCTAAGTACTGGGGTTACACAACCTTGAAGCAATAACAAATTCTCTCTAAATGTATATCTTAAAGTTGTAACTATCACTACTCTAGGGATATCCTTTTATAGAAATACAAGGAACCCTTTACACATATATCTGCCTATCTATTAGGAACAGTTACACTTTAAAACTAAATATCCCGAAATGCTCTCCATGCATTCTTATCTTCATATCATCAGCTTTGACCATTAGCAGTACAAACTTCTTCACTTGACAGTATTAAGTTTCCCTGGCAGTACAAACTTTATGCTGACAGTACTAACTCCTTTAGTACTGTTGGCAGTATTAAGTTCCAAGAAGATTTATTCCTAACAGTAACTATCTGATTCACTCTTACCGTGTTGTCTGCTTTGAGACGTTCCGGTAATGAGAACAAGCAAGCATGGTAAATCTAATACATCTGTGTTAGACGATCATACGCTTTGAGCTGGAAACCCTGTCAAGGAGATTCTTTGAATCTACCTGATCACATGTATAATATTTATACTGTAAAATGGTCCTACGGAACCGAATGTTAATCTAACCAAATCCGGGCGAATGACAAAGCCATATTCGTCCACATGCTTTATTGCTAACTTTTTTATTTTAGGATTCATATAAAGATGGAGATGGAGATGCCTCATTCCAGCAGAGTCGGATTCATTACCACATGCTCATACTCAAACTATAAAGACATACTATAAGCATCAAGATTCAAGAATCATGAAAGTTCAAGAATTAAAGATAAAGACTTCCGTAAACTCTGATATACAAGATCTTCCTTTAAGATATCAAGTCTATCAAGGGAGATTGTTAGCAAGCTTTCTAGATGATGCAAAGTATGAGCATGTTGGTCAAGACACAAGATCGCAAGGCGGCAAAGACGATCAAAGACTAAAGGATAAAGATTTAAAGACTCAGACGTAAAGACAAAGTCTGAAAGACAATGACGAAAGGCTCAAGATCAAAGATCGCATAATGCATCGAAGGAAACAAGCCTACAAGAAAAAGAGCAAAGACAAATGACAAGACTTAATAACGACAAAAGCAATCTCTTTGATCTCATGAAGGAGTATCACAATGAACTCACTTCGGGGAAGATTGTAAGCCTAAAAAATAATCGATTCGATAGAAGCATAAATTCATATTGGAAAAATTAAGTCTATTCATATTATTTAATATAGCAGTTGTAATAGCTAGAAAGTAAAATAGGGCTCGTGAACATTAATCAATATTGTATATGGTTTCAACAAATGGTCCAATGTAATCCCGAGCCCGACCCAAATTAACATTAAACCCGGCCCATGGCAAAAGCCCATCCGGTCACAAGGGTATAAATACCCCTCTCCAAGTGTGGAGAGGGTGTTGGTCTCATATGAAAATCAACCATCCTCTTTATTTTTATCTCTCTACTTTCTCTTCTCATTTGTTTCTCTCTCAAACATTCTTAATGCATCTCCTACCAAATTTTCTTGGGTCATTGAATGGTGAAAGTGAAAGGTGATTCCGGGTTACTGACAAGGTGGTATTTTAAAAGCTATTTAAAGCTTACTCAAGTCTTATTGTAGGCTTATTGTAAACTGGCTTAATTTGAATATGTAATGAGATGGTTTGTTTAGGCTATTATCCTTGTTCTTATTCCTTCTTTTGCTTTCTTTCAACTTGGTAACTTATCCCATAAGCATATGTCGAATATGCTTATTTTCTGTTTTAAGAAGCTTAATCGAACGCCAAGAAAAGGTGCGACAGTTATTGAAACTCGGTTATTTATTAGCCTTAGTCCACCTTTTGTTTTCGAATTAGGTCTTATTTAGCTTTACTACTTGTTTAAAAAGTATTCTTATATAGATTTGCCTTTTCGGTTTACGTATCTTAGATTTGAGCTCGATTCGTAAGCATTCAAAGGGTGCGACAAGTTGATTAAGACTCGGCTTATTTAATCAGCCTTACTCACCCTTTACTTTCGAGAGCTAATAGCTTATTGTACTTTATAAGTTTTAGTTTATGATTTCGGTTACTTATAAGCTTCTTGGCTCGATTCAAAATACTAGATAAAAGGTGCGAAGAGTTCTAAACTCGGCTTATTAAATAAGCCTTAGTCATTTTTTCATTTCGAGAGCTAATAGCTTATTTTATAAGTCGTGGTTTTATATTAATAGAAAACGTTTTTATAACTTTCAAATTGTTTAAGTTTTCTGAACATTTTCATCTCAGCATCTTATTTGATTTCACTAGTATAAGACTTGGGCTTGGCCCAATAGGATTCCTTAAAAACAGATTGTTAATTTTTTGTAAGAACAGTTTTAGCATTTTCATTTAAAAAGAGATAAAAAGGGTTATTAAGTATATTGATATTTGTCTTAACCTTGTTTGTTTTGTGATGATGAATTCGATTTAATTCTTGAGGCATTGAGCTTAAGGGTCTAATATGCTAGCTTAATATCGCAAGTTTAAAGCTTCAAGCTCCTAAACTTAAGTATTTTGATAGATTATTAGATCGGGTGGTTTTAAAAATCGTATTCGGTTTTGGCATCGTGTTCTAAAACTCTTCTCTTTATCACTTCTAATTAGTTGTATTATAATTTAGCTTATTATTGTCTTTTGTAGCTTATTTGATTTCTATTATGCTTAGTGAGTAGATTTTATTTATGCTTGTTAAGTGATTAAGTGTTTAGTGAATTAAGTGTGATTATAAAAGTGGAAATATTGATTAGTGATTTTTGGATTACTTAGATTAGTGTTTTGGTTATTCGAGCGGGCAAAAGTCGTAAGAATAATTAGGTATTAATTTAGTAATCGTTATCTCGATAAAAATTGTTTTTAATAAAAACCAACATTGTGAGAAGATAATTATTTAGACGGATATTGATTCATCGATAAGGACTTAATTAATTAAATCACACTTATGGATCTAAACAAATCACTTAGCAAGCATATCTTTGTATATAGTTCTCTTCGTTTAATTGCTTAGCTTATTGTTATTTAGTATAATCTAACTTATTTTTATTTTATATTTAGTTTAAAATAAAAAAAACCAAAATTAAAAGATAATTAAGCATTTAAATTTCAAACATCAACGTGGTTTTCAATTCAATTCTCTGTGGGATTAAGACACTCGGAAGATTAACTATTAACTATGTCCTCGAGTAATTTTTGATACCAGAACGGGAACTTACTTATTATTACTCGACTCGTTTAAGACGAATCAATTGACCTTCCTTTGGGTGGTCGTCTTTTCACTTGGATGAACAAATACTAGAACCAAGCTTAGTAAACTTGATCGATTCTTAATATAAGAAGAGGTAGCTGAGGCTTTACTTATGTTGGGGTTATACCATTGATCGTTATATATTTGGTCGAGAATCACAATCCTATTCTTCTTCATGTCTCTAAATCCGACTTTGGTCTTACTCCTTTCAAGCTTTTCCATTCTTGGTTACTTCGTGATTCATTTGATGAAGTTATCAAAATGGAGTTACCTAAGTTGGAGGAACATAACTTTGGAATGAAGCTCTTGTCTCATGAAAATTTTTGCCTCCTCAAAGCTAGAATCAAGCAATGGCATTCTGAAACTAAAACTTTTGATCATGTCACTAAACATGATAACTTGCAACTTATCAAGTCTAAAGAAGAGAAAATGGAAGCGGGTTCTGCGAATGATGACGACCGTGATTCTCGTATTAAGTTGCTTCAAGAGGTGGACATATTATATACTTTTGAATCCTTTGATCTTTTTCAAAAGGCGCGTGTCAAATGAGGATAATCAGAGAGAGACGAGGTAACCGTTCAATATTTTCACAAACAAGACAAAGACTGATAAAGCAAAAAGGAGAGCTCAAATGATTTACGATATCATGAAAGAAGGTGTATGGATTTTAGATCCTTCTCAAATTAAGGAAGATTTTCTCAACTTTTTTGACAAAAAGTTCAATGACCATGATTCGAATGTGAATTTCCCTCCGTTTGCTAACTCTTTTGGATTATGTGCTCTTGACCGTGATATCTTAGAGACTCCTGTTTCTTTAGATGAAGTCAAGAATGCGGTTTGGGATTGTGGTAGTTCCAAAGCTCCCAGGCCCGATAGGTTTCTTTTCGCTTTTGTGAAAAAATATTGGGACGATATTAAAGTTGGCATTTTGGAGTTTTTCAATATTTTTCTTGATACTAGTTCATTGCCTCATGGATCTAATTCTTCTTTCTTCACTCTCATTCCAAAGGTTAGCAACCCTATTTTCATCAAAGATTTTCGTCCCATTTCTATCATAAACATTCATTACAAAATCATAGCTAAAATTCTAACTAATCGGCTAGCCAAGGTGATTGATAATAATTGTTAGTCATGAAAAATCGGCCTTCATAGTTGGTCGTCAAATTCTTGACGGTCCTCTTATTCTTAGTGAGATTGTCGAATGGTTCAAAAAAGGAAGAAAAAGTTGTTAATTTTCAAGGTTGATTTTGAGAAAGCTTTTGACTCGGTGAGCTGGAAATATTTAGACTTTGTTCTTCTTAATCTTGGCTTTGGCTCTAAATGGCGTTCTTGGATTAGAGCTTATTTATCCTAATCACGGGCTTCGGTTCTCGTCATTGGTAGTCCTACCTCAGAATTTACTATCAAACATAGCCTCAGGTTCTTGTTATGACTCGGTGAGCTGGAAATATTACGTGTGGGACCAACAATGGCTAAGTGTGGGGGAATTTGATGTGTGCTAAAACACACATCATTTATACTCCGGAAAACACTAATAAACGGACTAATAACACTAAAATATGCTTAATTATATTGCAAATATGTTTGTTTGGGTGTGGGGGGGGGGGGGGGGGGGGGGGGGGGGGGGGGGGGGGGGGGGGGGGGGGGGGGGTTTGGTTATGTCTTGCAGGTATAAAGGATTGAAACGAAGCAAAAACGGTGAATTTCAGATAAGTTTCGACGACGTTCTCATGTTTATCGAGATTCAAACGAAGTTGGAAAAATGTCACGAGCACACCATTGGAAAGAGCGTGAAAATCGAGTCCAACGGATCCGGCCCCGCTTCAAGACTCTACTCGGTTCACCTTGAAGCGACCAATCCAACACTAGAAATACTATAAATCCAAAATTTAGCCTTGTTGAGTAGCTCATTAATAGAACAGATTGCATAATAGTAACAAAATAGTGGCTTAGAGCAGCTGGTTAACACATTCGCTCTGTGTGTGGAAGGTCTGGAGTTCAAAACCTGTCTATGGCCTATTTAATTATTACTATACAGGAGGCTGCTGCAATGACCTATTTATCCCTGCTGCACCATGTCAAATTACCAATATACCCCTGTGACGGTGCCATAGAGTAAAAACCATGATATTTTCTTGGGAGGCTATGCCAATTAGTGTTATAAAAGGAGGAGATGAGCTCATTTTATGGGTAGTAGATTTTAGAGTAGTTTTTAGTTTAGAAAAATTAGTGTTAGCTTAAAATTTAGTTTAGCTTATTTCATTTATGCACCTTTAGCTTATTAGGTGTGTTAGCCTCAAAAATATTGAGTCGAACATGAAGTTCGTTCATTGAGAAAATTAAATCTCGGTCATTTATTTAATATACGTTGTAATAGGCTAGAAGGGTAAAAGGGCTCGTGAACATTAATCTAATATTGTATATGATCCCAGGAACTAAGTTCCAATATGTAAACCCGAGTCCCATGGCCAAGTTAACAAATAAACCTCGCCCATGCAAAAAGCCCATCCGCCCTAAGGTATAAATACCGCCTCTCAAGTGTGGAGAGGGTGTTGGCTTCATTTTGTATTTTCTCTCATTTTGAAATCAACCATCTCTTTATTTTTTCTCTCTACTTTCTCTCTCTTGTTTCTCTCTCTAAAATTCTTATCATCTCCTAACTTATTTTCTTGGTCATAATGGTGAAGTGAAGGTGATTCCAGGTTCTGACATTTGATATCACTCGCCACGGGTGGGTTTAGTGATCTTGGTTGTTGTTATTTGAGCTTATTGATTCCATTTTTTCTTTTATTTTCACATTCAGATTAGTTTTATTTTGCTTATATTGGTAATGTGTTTTTTTTACATTCGTTGTTGGACTAATTTTGAGCTATAACAAAACGTGGGTATTCACAAAAGTTGTTGGATAACATATTTATTTGGGCTTCAACAGTTAGGATCAGATTTTCATTTGGGCTTATTACCTAGCTAACTTGGTTTTTGCTTATTTTTCTCAAAAAGATTCAAACTTAAAGACACAACTGTTTTTTTTAAAGTCAAAAAAGCTTTCATCTTCGTAGCTTATTTTAGGCTGAACAACTTATCTTCAAAGCTTATTCAAGCTCTTTGTTGGGTATATCTCTTGGAAGTGGCTTATTCTCGGGGTTAAACAACTTATTCTTAAGTCTTTTTTGTTGGCTTATTTTTGACGCTGTTGAAGATAAGCAAAAGGACGATTAAGATAAGCACAAGGACAAATTCTTGTTGTTACTCGTTGTGGTCCAGACAAAGTACAGTTTGTTTGCATCGGGCGAGTTATACATCAAGGTTGGCGATTTATACGTCACATAATAGAGGACGATCTATACGTATCAAGTAACGAGGGAAATCTATACAAGTAGTGATGACGTATAATAGATATACCAAGCCTCCGAGCTTGGGTCACACTATCATTTGTGCTTCTGGGCCCAACATCAACAAGTCATGGACCGAGAATAAGCCCAATCTGCATTGGTTATCAAGCCCGAACACATGCAAAACAGGAGCGAGGACCTAACTATAGGATACCTCCGTCCACAGAAAACACACACGTCCGTACACACGGTTACTGCGGAACCTTGCCCGACAAAAGACTCACTCTGGCCACTAACAAAACAAACGAAATATTAGGAAACCTGAATATTTCATTCGCCTATAAAAGGGACCTTTTGACACAATGAAGGGTACTATTTTCTCACTCTACATACACACTTTCTCTTTCTACATGTTTACTTACTTTATATTCACGCAACAGGAGTCTATCCGATGGGGTCCGTCCCCACGGTAAGGCTAACGGTTTATTTGATTGTGTAGGAAATCATCACTTCTCTTGCTCTAGTACAAGATCTAATACTCAAATCATTCAGGAACTCGACTCGACGTATAATTTGAGTCCTATTCTATACCCTACACTAATTTTGTACTAACAAGTGGCCCCATCCGTGGGAGTGCAACGTAACCACGTTTTCTAAAATACTCATCATGAGCACTCACGAACAACGCACCCCAGCCGTTCCTACGTCCGCCGTACGGAACACTAGGGGAAGAAGTGGCCCACAAGGTCTCAAAGATCCTACGCCTGACAAGGTCCTAAAATAATTGTGCGACAAAAACTACCACAAACTCTTGCCACTCATTGCCGAAAAGATGCAAAAAGAAAAAGAGCAGCAAGATAAGCTTAATGCGGTAAAGGCACGCCTACTCTACTGCAACGAGACCGGAAAAAAATCAAAGAAATCATGAAGAGTCGCATTACTCCGAATCCAAGACGCCAACCGCCAGAACAAAGCCAAAAAGAAGGCATGAAAATAGGCGCTCCCGAAGCCCGTCACCAGTTGCCAGTGTCTTTAAAAGACTCAAACAAAACAGACCTCCTTCACCTAGGCCCAGGCCGCGGAAGGAGGGTGGTGTGTTCAACAGGTTGGGAGGAAAAGAACGAAGTGCATCTGCACATTTTAACAACCGCCATTAGGGTTCCTACGAAAAGGAAACCGAGGTGCAACCAAGGAAGCATCATCATAGGGGCACGTCGTCCCGGGAAACTGATAGACATTCGGAGAGTGAAGACAGTGAGGGAGGTCACTGGAAGTCCAAATCAAGAAGACACAGGTCAAACACCTACGAAGATGGTCTCTCTCAGCCTTGGACGTGTGTTGAAAGAAACCCTTTCACACCTCGTATCCGGCATTTTAATTTCCAAGGACAAGGATGCCTGGCCAGGTCAAGACATATGATGGAAGCGGGGATCCGGAAGATCATTTAAAGCTATTCCAGGCCGCGGCAAAGACAGAGAGGTGTGCAATGCCAACATGGTGTCACATGTTCAACTCAACGCTCACTGGAAACGCTAGAGTCTGGTTCGACAAACTCCCAAGGGAATCCATTGACAGCTATGAAGATTTGAGAACAGCATTCAGGGAAAATTATCTTCAACAAACAAAACACATCAAAGATCCGGTGGAGATACATCATATCAAGCAAAGAGATGGAGAATCCACGGAGGACTTTATGGAAATATACAAAGCAGAAATCCTAGATGTGGAAGGAGCGTCGGAATGCATGAAGATCTCCGGATTCATGCACGGTATAACCCACCCCGAGCTGATCAAGCGTTTATACGAGAAAATTCCAAGGTCAATGGACGAAATGTACAGGGTGACTACGTCTTTTCTGCAAGGGGAAGTTGCCGCATTTAGTCATAGTCGGAAAAAAGCACCCGCGCCGTAGAAACATCCAGAAGGAGGAAACAAGCCAAATTTTAAGAAGGGTTTTAAAAATAAGTAAAGATCGAATCGGAAGCCAGATAGGTTTTCACTCCTTACGAAAACCTCAAAAGAAATTTTCGCTTTAGAAAAAGGAAAATTCAAGGGTCCACCACCAATGGTAACTCCTGTGGAAAAAAGGGATCCGAACAAATACTGTGAATTCTACGCAGATACGGAGCACACATAGCACGTCGAATGACGAATGCATGCACTTGAGAAGCCGATAGACGAGATGATCTAGTCATCAATTGTCACAATTCAACAAAGAATTAAAGCATTGAGCGAACAAGCCAAAGGCACAAAAGAAGGGGGAAACGGCCAAGAAAAAGACAAGCCCCTAGCCATCTTGATGATTCAACCATGGGAGAGGGTAGCCAAACAAAGGGCAACCCAGTAGTTTCGTCTGATACAATAATCTCTTTTCCGTCATTAAGAGAGGATAGACGGAATGGACAGGGACAATGATCATCGAAGCTGAATTTAGGAGGGCAATTCGACCCGATGTACGTGGTACGGAGATCATCCTCAAGAAGAACTAATACGAACATGCTTCGTCAGGCACACGGCCAGAAATAAGAAGCCAAATAAACCCAGCTACCACATCACTCATAGGATTTAGTGGAGAAACCATTTGGCCGATAGGCCAGATATCCCTACTAGTAAAGATAGGTGACGAAGAGCAATCCCACTTACTGCATGGATGGAACTTATCATGGATATCAGGTCACCAACTCTCAACCACAATATTAAAAAAAAAAAAAAATAATAGGCAGAACGAGTATAAGAAAGATCCGTGCCGTACCATCCATGGCACACGGAATGTTAAAATTCCTGATAAAAGGAGGAACGGTCAAGATACGAAGTAGCAGAGTCATCCCGATGGAATGTGCAATGATCTCCGGACCTAACACACAACACCTCGTGACCAGTCAGGTGTTGGAGGAGAAGATAGAAGTGGCCATTCATCTTGAATACCCCGAGCAAAACATATAGCCATATAGAGTAACTTACCCTAACAGAAAAAGGACCAAAGAATTATGTGCTTTTGCTTGACCAATCAAGATTTTTTGCTGGAAGCCAGCAAATATGACAGTAGCGTGTCCCGCGGCACATGGCGGAGCACCGTCTAAATGTCCAAGAGGGATGCCCACCTGTCAGACAAAAGAAAAGGGGGCAAGCGCCAGAAAGAAATAAAGCGATCCAAGAGGAAATGGAAAAATTGGTAGATGTCGGAATCATGAAAGAAGTCCACTATCACAGCTGGCTATCCAACCCAGTCATGGTCAAGAAACACGATGGGAGTTGGCGAATGTGTGTGGATTTCAAAGATCTAAACAAAGCATTATAAAGCATGTGCCTCAGGTGATGGTTCTACCTTCCAGGAGATAGATTGGAAAGTAGATGATCTCGTTCGAGCGGATACCCATAATAAAGTAAGTGCTATCCTAGACGCATAGACAAAAGGTACCACCAAATTAAAATCATCATCGGAAGATGAATAAAAAACAACATATCAACAACGAGCCCAGGGAATATTCAGTTACAACAAAGAAGTCGTTCTCGGCGGTCGAATCCGGCCTAAAGAAGTCGGGCCAAACCTATCAACGCTTAGTAGACAGGGCATTCCAGGGGGGGGGGGGGGGGGGGGTGTGTGGGGGTGGGGGGGTTGGTGGGGGTGGGGGGATTTTTGGGTGAAAGAGGATAGGCTGATGGGATAGTGGGGGGGGGTGGATGGAGAGTAATAATGAGTTGACTGATTGGTTTGAATGTTTCTTGTTTCTGCTATGGTCCTTCTGTCTCAGGTAAAATTTCTTTCTCCGTATATGATTTTCAATTACCACAAAGATGTCGTTCGGCCTAAAGAATGTCGGGGCAACCTATCAACGCTTAGTGGACAGGGCATTCCAAAAGCAAATCAGACGTAACCTGGAAGTATATGTCGACGACTTGGTCATAAAAATCCATACGGAAGAAGAAATTATCTTAGACATAGAAGAAACATTCAAAACTCTTCGGCAAATAAATATGAAGCTAAATTCAAAAAAATGCACCTTCGGAATGCAGGAGGGGATGTTTTTGGGCTACAAAGTAAACGCTGACGGGCTGAAAGTATGTCCAGACAAAGCAGACGCGGTCCTTAGCTTACCGTCTATGGGATGCCTTAAAGATGTATAAAAGCTGAACGGGAAACTAACAAGTTTAAACAGATTTTTTTCAAAATCAGCTGAAAAATCACTACCGTTCTTTAAAACCATTAAGATACGTGCACATAAGAAGAGCGATTTTCTATGGACTCAGGAGAGCCGAATTGAATTTCAAACAAATGATTATAAACTCATAGGGAATATCTCATAATGCTGACTGAACCCAAAGGGAAATGGAAGTGTAATCATTTACCTAGCCGCGACCAAGGAAAGCTATCAGCGCTATTAGTGCAGTCTTAATAACCGAAAGGGAGGGCAAGCAAATGCCAGTGTACTTTGTGAGCCGCGCCCTAAGAGGGCCGGAGATCAACTACACCCTATGGAAGAATTGGTATTAGCCTTGATCAGCGCAAGCAGGCGGCTGGAAAGGTACTTCCAGGTACATACAATTGTTGTAATTACGGATCAGCCGATAAAGCAATTATTGTCAAAATCAGAAATCAGCGGGAGGATGCTAAAGTGGAAATTTAAGCTAGAAGGATATGACATCCAATACAGGCCAAGGACATCAATCAAAGGACAAATATTGGCAGATTTTATCATAGAACGACCGGAGGAAGAATCCTCGAATGAACTCATGGCAGAGCTAGAAGAATTATCGGAACCATAGACGTTGTTTACAGATGGGTTATCCTGTATAGATGGTTCTGGAGCCGGGCTAATACTAACGAATCTGGAAGGAGTTGAATTCACATACGCCATGAGGTTTAGATTTGAGGCTACCAACAATGAAACTGGGTATGAAGCATTAATAGCCGGTCTCCGAATCGCAAAGCAAATGGGTGTAAAAAACCTTCAAGAAAATGTAGACTCACGCCTTGTAGCAAACCAGGTCAATGGATCTTATGTAGCAAAAGAGTTAGGCATGGTTCAGTACTTGGAAAAAGTGAAAGCACATGCAAATAACTTTAGGGAATTCTCCATCAAGCAAGTACCGCGGAGCGAGAACAAGAAGGAGGATGCCCTAAGTAGGATTGCATCTACAAGCTTCGCACACCTTAGTAAGCAAGTACTTGTAGAGAAATTAAAGGAAAAGTCTATACATGAGAAGGAAGTCCTCACTATAGTGGAGGAGGAAGGACGCACATGGATGACACCTATATGTGAATACCTTACAAAGGAAATCCTTCCGAAAGACAAAAAGAAAGCAAGGGCGGTACATCGCAAGGCATCCAGGTATACCATGGTCAATGGAACTCTATACAAGAAATCTTTCTTGGGACCATGCTCCGGTGCGTCGGACCACTTCAAGCAAACTACGTGCTTAGAGAAATACACGAAGGATCCTATAGCATGCACGCCGGCCCTAGATCTGTGGTCGCCAAGGCTATTCGGACAGGATATTATTGGCCAACAATACACACAGATGCGCAGAAACTAATAAGGGAATGCAATGACTGCCAAGTCCATCGTCCCATTCTAAGAAATCCGCAATAAAACTTAACCCCCATCATGTTTCCGTGGCCATTCTATAAATGAGGGATCGACATAGCCGGACCCTTCCCGGAGGGTCCAGGCAAAGTCAAGTTCTTGATTGTAGCTATTGACTACTTCACCAAATGGATTGAAGCAAAGCCTGTTGCGACTATCACGGGAAATCAAGTAAAGAAGTTCTTATAGGACAACATAGTTTGCAGATTTGGCCTACTAGGGGAAATTGTATCGGATAATGAAAAATAGTTCTGTGACAACCCATTCAAAGACTGGTGTGAAAAACTATGTATTCGCCAGTGTTTCGCCTCCATGAAGCACCCACAAGCAAATGGCTTGGTCGAAAGAGCAAACAGGAGTTTAGGAGAAGGAGTCAAAGCTCGATTGGATAAAAGAAGCAAGGATTGGATAGGAGAACTCTCACACGTCCTATGGGCACACCGCATCATGATCAAATCAAGAATTAGAGAGACACCGTTTTCACTAACATATGGCATGGGCATTCCAACACTCCGGACTGCAGAAATAGACTTGATGAAGAATGATGAAGCCTTGGAAAAAAACTTGGACCTCATAGAAGAAAAAGAGAACAAGCAGCAATTCAAGAGGCAAAAAGAAAAGCTAAGATGGAAAAGTACTACAACTATAAAGTCCGCGGCACAAGCTTCAGGCCGGGGGACATGGTCTGCCATAGCAATGATGCAAGCCACGCCAAGGACGGAGGAAAACTTAGACCTAAATGGGAAGGACCATATGAAATCACGGAGTCATTAGGAAAGGGAGCCTACAAGCTTAAGGATCACAAGGGAAATGAACTTCCGCAAACATGGAACATATGTAATCTTAAAAATGTTATATACATAAAGTGTAAGCACCGCTCGAAACGTATGATGCTTTAGATGGCAATATTTCAATTTTCTTTATCTTGTAATGTTTTTTGAATATTAATGAAAAATAGGGATTAACTACCCTCACAAGTTTTAAGTCCTAAAATTATTTTCGCTTTGCAAAAATATGTCAATTGTTAAGACGCGCACGCAAGAAGCCACGCTCTGCAATTACATTATTCCATGTAATAAAGATTGAGCAACCTTAAAATTAGCTTAGGTGTGTAAGAGGTATTGCAAACCCGACACCGGGAGAATAACCTATAAATATTTACAAGACTATCTATTACGAACGTACAACAATAATAATAAAAAGGTAGCAACATTATAACCTGTGAAAAACATCCTTGTTATAAGACGAACGCACCAGCATCCACATAAAAACATGTTTAACATGATAAGCTAGAAACCGCAACAAAAAGGCCAACACACGGCCGCGGTAAAAAAGCAAACATTCATATTACATACAGGCCGCAAACAGAAATAGCCACACACGGCCATGACATAACAAAAGAGAAAAAGATCTAAGTGTTCAAAATACAACTAGCCACCACAGTAGACCACATACGGTCATGGCATGAAGATAAAACTAAAAACGACAACACTCAAGCTTGGGGACGGAAACAACACTTCCTAAGGCCTCGTCCATGTCTTCTTCAGGATAATCCTCAACAGTGAGAGGGGTCGTAGAAGTACTAGCTTCACCCACCCAAGTCTAGGAAGACAGAGGCGTGAAAACTATCTCCATCATTAGTTGGCAAAGAGCTGCGACATGCTTTTTGGCTCCCTCAGCACAAGCATAGACATTCATCAAAGCAAAGGATAGGGAGGTCTCCTCGATGGCTGTTTTATCACCAGCATGATCAATAGGAATCGAAAGCAGCTTCTGGAAGTCCAGCGAGAGGTCCGTCCAGCAAAAAGCAATCCAAAACCTCATCCATCCCGGCATCCTTCTTAGACTTTAACAGATCCACCGAGGGGAAGCCTGGGTCTTCAAGAGCTTTCATCGCGTTAACATAACTTGCTTTCACAGTCTCTGGGTTGTAAGCATCAATCATCGAAAGACTTCTCCCAGCGACCCCTTGCTCATGACCGGCCTCCAAGCCTTCCTGCATACCAAAGTCAATAGCTCGGCCCAAGGCGTGACCCAGAATTCCCTAGTACTAGGAAGATTTCAAGCATTTGAGGAGAGCAAGTTGTATTCCATGAGTCAGGAGCCACCTCCTTCTGGCCAAAAGAGTCAAGTAGGTGGGATAAAATTCCCCCTCCAAATGGCCAGAGACATCTATCACGTGTGCCTCAAGCTCAGACATACGGTTGTACAGCTCCTGAGCCTGCTCTTCCTGCTGAACTTCCATTTTCTCCTTGAAATCATGAAAACTAGCACGCAGAAAAGAAACCTGCAAAAGCAAGAACACTTTTTTAAAATAAATAAATATAATAATATATATACATGCGAAATAAAAGGTGCAAACATACCTCAGAGACAAGCCTATGTCGCTCAGACGCCAACGATGTAAACTTAGTTCCGGTCTCGGTACAGGCCACCTGAGCATCATCTAGAGCGGACGCAAGATGAGTGGCGCGAGAATCAAGTAGGGAGATGTCATGATCCTTCTGAGTGATGGTGACCTTGAGAGCTGACACCTCCATGGTCAAAGCAGACTTCTCCCCGAATAAGGAATAAACTTAGTTACGAAGGTAGATAACCTTCGCGGCTTCAGCCTCCTTCTCCGCCGGCTAAGACTTCAACCTGAGGATCTCTGAGTCTTTCTCCTCTAACAACTTACCACGTGCAACATACTTAGCCTTGAGTTTTTCTTTAAGCTCTAACTCATGCTCCACACGTGACCTCACCTCTGACCCACGGTATATTTGCCGTGCTGCCCCTACATTAAACTCCGTATATAATTAGTCACAGTCTATGAAACGGAGAGAAGAGAAGAAAGCAGGGGGAGAAACGCGGTCCACCAAGGTACGGCAGGAAAAACCATCGTTTAACAACGAATCGTTAGTAATGTTCCACCTAGGAACATACCAACGCTTCGCCTCGGAAGGGTCAAAGGTAGCAAGCTCATAGAAAGAATCATCATACCCTTCCGACTCTATGGAAAACTAGAAGGGGGTTGAATAGTTTGACAAATTTTAAATTTAATATTTAAGTTTGTTTATAAAAACTTAGATTCGACTTTTTGTGAATTCAATACTTGCACAATATGAACAATATAAGTAAGTAGAAATAAATAAAAGATAAGAGTTGAAAAGATCAAACCACAACACAAGGATTTATAGTGGTTCGGTTACGAAGCTCCTCTTTGGCCTACTCCACTCCTCGAGCACCAAACTCAAGAGTTTTCTTCACTATGTCAACAAGCTCCTTTATGGCGGAGAAAACCGTACATAATGTTGCTTATATCTATTTCCGACACTAAGCTAAATGTCGAGTTCTAATCTTAGCTAGAACCAATCTATCACAACACAACTTCACAACTTCACTACTTCACACCTTCACAACTTCACTACTTCACACCTTCACAACTTCTCCTCACCATACTACTTTTATCACACCTAACTTAACAATACTAGAAAGGATCACCAAGATCCAACTATACTAACAACAATCACCAAAACCTAATAACTACATAACTTTACAAGATTTACAAATGATTTACAAAATATGGTGTGGATGCAATAAGATTACAATGTATACTTGGGTTGTAATACTTCTTCAATAAATGATAGAAGTATTCTTCTCTTGTACTTGAGAAATGAGCTTGGATCACATGGAAACAAAGCTTTAAGATTAAATGTTTAAAGGATTTAGAGAGGATATGTCGGCAGTTTTAAGCAGAAAGAATAAGTGCAAAATGTGAGAAAAATGTTAGGAATAGTCCAGTATTTATAGGACAAAAATGGAGAAGCGGGGTCTATGGCCGCCCCCTTTAAATAGGGTGCCGGGCCCCTTAAAATTAAGGGGGCCGCCCATGTATTTAAGGGGGCCGCCCTTAGGCAGACACTCCTATTTTGTCCTATTCAGGGGAGGTGTTTACTGGATCATTTCTAGCCGTTTTAGGTTTGAAAATTTGAAATTTAAAATGTTTATTTTGAATAAAATATTTCTTTTAAATGTAAAAAAATGTTTTGTGATGTTTTATAAAAGTTTACAACATTTTATAAAAGTTTCCTTTGATTATAAAATGCATTAAGCATATGTTTATTCATAACTTGAAGTGATATAATTTTGAAATGAATATTTACTACTAATTACTTGTTTATGTTTTAATTTTTCATTGAATGTCTTTATATTTTGTGATTATCAAAATTGTAAGAGTGTGAAAAATATTAATAATGCTTTTGGGCATTATTTCTGTCAACAATCTCCCCCTTTTTGATGATTATAAAATGTAAAATTATTTTTGAACAAGTATTTAGTGAGTTTTATATCCATTTCTCCCCCTTTTTGTAGAATCAAAAAGGCATCGTCAAGAATTGCTAGTAAAATCGACGGAACAAATGCTCTCCCTTGATGTGTGCTCCCCCTCGTTCGAGGGCACCAAGGAATCAAGCTATGGTTTCTTGACTACAAAAACGAGTTAGAATAATACAAATATTTCTAACATGTAGCAAGAAAGGAGAAAAAATAAAACAAGAGCAAGCAAACATCCAAGAAAGATACTTCATTCATTTAGGACAATGTGTGTGAACAACACACAAGCATACATAAAAAAAACAAATATGCTTTAAAAGCATATTAATACATAAAGAAAAATCCTAAGTAGCCACAAAAGGATTTTTGACTTGCTTGCGACACAAAAGGGTTTGACGATTATTTGGAGGCCAATTATAGTGAGGTTAGTTGATTGTGGATGGAGAGTTTGGAGCGGAGGTGGTCATGGGAGGATGATCTCTTTAAACCCTAGGTGGTGGATTAGGTCGAGTGAGGAGGAATTTAATCCAATTGATACCCTCACTTAAAGCAAGGAATTGTTTTTGGGTGAAGATGCAACAAGGGCAATAACCAACATGGGTTTCAACTTGGTTGATGTGGAGAGTGTGTGATAGGTTTGGAGAGTAAGGTGATGATGAATTGTTGTTTTGTTGTTGTTAGGAGAGATGCATGGCTAGAAGGTTTGATAGGTCTTGAAGTTGATTGATGTCGTCAACAAGGCTTTCTCTACTTAGAGATAGAGGTGATGTGTGTTGAGTTTGGTTTGGTTGAATTTGGTTGTTACATTGAGGTGGAACTTGAGCTTGAGTTTCATGTGAGTCAATAGGTGAAATGGTGTGTGGAGGATGTGAGATACCTTGTAGTGATGTAGGATTGTCCTTAATGTAAGGAGTTTAGTTGTGAAGGGTGAAGGGTGAGATGGGAAATAGAGGGTGTGATACAACTTGTTGTGATGTGAAAGTGTCCTTAATGCAAGGCTTTGGTAATTTTGATTGGGGTGATTGTTTTCTTAAGAAGGTTCATGAGGAGGAGTTAGTAGTTTAGGTATTGGTGAGGTTGTATTGAGAACATTTGAGTTGTTGCAAATGCTTGGTTTCTTTCTTCAAATAGGTTTCACACTTATTTTGGCTACCCTTGATGGTTTGAATGTTGGTTTTTTGGGAGATGTCATTGGTGAGGATGATTGTGATGAGGATGAATGAGGATGCATTTATAGTGGAGGAAAGGTTTAAATTGGGAATAAAGGACATTCAAAGGATCAAATCCAAGAAATGTTTGTAAATTTAGGAAAACAGTAGCTAAGTCTAGAGGATATTTGGTAAAAAGGAAGAAAAGAATACTGTTTTACCCGTGTAGTAGGGGGCGGTCCCCTTAAATAGAGGGCGATCCCCTTAAAATTAAGGGGGCCGACCCTTATGAATTAAGGGGGTCGCCCTCTGGCATTTCCCAGATTTCCTAAAATTTGATTTTTCACAAAATTTTATGTGGGGGTTTCTATTTTGGAAGTTAATTTTGCAGCAAGTCTATCCTTTTATGGCAATTAAGATTTTTAGCACATAACAATTAGGCATTCAATGCATAGTTTTGGCATGAAAGAATAAGGCTAAAACAATTATGATGCACACAAGGTTTACTTAGCAAGAAGATTAACAAGATGAACCAAACTTTTGTGCAAAAACTAGTGTGTGCCTAAATGAAACAAATGTGGAGTAGTTATTATTTCGACACTAAGACATGTAAGACCTAAGAAATAATCCAAATGCTCCTTGTTTTAATTTAGCTCAACCAAGATTGTCAATAAATATATATTAGATTATATATTTTTGACAACAAGTAAAAGAGCATTATGCATATGAAAAAAATGTTTTTAGCATATATCAATAATATATGAAAATTAGTTTCGCAAGTGATCCTAGATGTGAGGAAGATTTTCTTTTAGAAAAATAATGGATTAGGACTATCGTGTGTATATGAAAAAATACTTATAAGTTTTTCTCAATCTTGTGTTTTTATGCAAAACAGAAGCCTAGACACAGAGAGAAGAAAAAAAATTCAGTGGGTAGCCCCCTTAAAGTCTGGCCGGCCCCCTTAAAATTAAGGGGGCCGCCCTTTATGAATTAAGGGGGCCGCCGTCTGAGATCAAAAATTTTCTCAGATTTTTGACAAATTGATCAATTTTAATTTTTAGTGCTGAAACCTTAGTCAATTTGTTCCATCATTTCTAGACCTAGACGTAAGTAGTTAAATGAATCTCATTTAAGTGGTTTAGTTAAAATATCGGCTATGTTGTCTTCCGATGAGACTTTTTCTATAGAAATGTTCCCTTTTTTAACATTGTCACGGAGGAAGTGGTGGCGGATTTCTATGTGTTTTGTTAG
>BQNB010058440.1:4143-37762 GCA_026074375.1 Tanacetum coccineum | reverse complement strand
AGAAGTCAAGACTGCTCAGAGATGAAGACTGAAAATATACTAAGTAGTTACTACTACTAGTACAAAAGTTAGTACTGCTCAAGTAATCTTTTAAGTAGTTAAGTTTGCTTGTGCTAAAGAACATGATAACTTAGGAAAGTATTGTAAGCCTTGTAGGACTCCTTGGTGTATAAAAGGAGGTCCTAGGGCATAATGTTTAAATAATCCAGATATCCTTCATTATTCTGTTAATCTATTCGTAGCTTCAAGGTTTTGTAAACCCTAACACTATTAAGAGTGTTCGTATTATATTAAGGCTGAAAGTTTGGTAAACTGTTTCTTATTAATCTTATTCATTACTATTTCATTAAAATTCTTCTTAGTATCATTGACTAGATTCCGCATAGTCTTTGATATTTACAATCAAAGTTTGTATCATAGTTGTTTGGATTTATTCAATACAACTTAGCCTTATACAGGCTAAGAAAGATCTATTCTATTGGGATCAACACATGCCTTTCCGGCACTTAAGACTTCTTAGAGAATGAAGCAAAAGCGGCTTGTTTCTTTGAGAGCCAAGATGTTAACCAACATCTTACAAATATCGCTAATGCTTTTAACATATCAGAAGATATGTTTAAACGCTTTAAGATAAGAAGTTTTGGGAGCTTCTTGGAAACGTGTACAAAGGCAAGCACTAAACATGATATTTGGACTGCTTGCCGTTAGAAATACTAAATTTCCTATCATATTTTCTAGAGATCTTGTCCATGAAAGCTTATAGTAGTCATCTATAATTACTAAGGTATAGTGATATTCTCTGTAAATTCTTCTGGTGAAAAGATCCAATCATATGATTGTGAATAAGTTCTAAGATCCTATTTTTAATTTTATAACTAGTGAGAGCTTATAATCCAATTTTGAAAGAGTTAAAGAATTGATAGAACTTAAGTTTGGGTAGATATCTAGCTAGCTCCTTATGCGCTAAATATTGCAATAAATGCTTATTTAAATAATATTTTTACATATAATCCTCTATTCCTAATAGCTCTAGTTATATTAATTTCACAAACGAGTTTGATATATATTACTACGCACTTATTATCATGTAATATTTGTAATATATGACAAATGAAAACTTAGATCATCTACATACTTCAACAATTTCAATTTTAAGTGAGTCATGAGAAATCGTACCTTTGCCTATGATGTTGCCGCTTAAATTACTAAGAAGAAATGTTACGTCCATTTAATGCCTTGTAAGTAGAAATTAGCTTTTGATTGCTTGACATGTGTTTAGAGCATCCAATATCTTTAATCCACTCGTCGAGCTCCAAATATATTCTCAATCGTAACATGAAAATTCAAACATTTGGTCCCCAGTATCTCATGAGTCCAAAGTTGTAAGTACCAAACATCCTTTGCATATGTTGCATTTGACTTGGATGTAAAAATGGTGGACAAATTCCCCAAGGAGTATAATTTTGTTGTTGGGAGTTATTCCATGTTGTAGGATATATATTAGAGTAATTTTATCTATCTTGATTTCTTCTAGGTTGTGGTGTTTTAGACCGAGGATGAGAGGTATTATTTCTTCTTGGCGGTGGAGTTCTTTACCGTACTTCGGGTTTAGTAAATCCAACTCCGGGTTTTAAAGATGGTTTATAAAACTTTTAACTTCATCATCACTTGCAATGTGAACCTTAATATTATCTACAAGTATGTAACTAGGTTTTGAACTTGGATTAAATTTAATGGATCTTTCTTTAACCGGCGAAGGTTCGGGTTCTTGAGGTTTTACAAAGTTTGTTTGTTTTGTCCCGCTTGATGAGGATTCGCTCGTATTAAATCCAAGACCCGACTTATCTCGGGAGGGTTTTTAAAAGCTTAACATTTTCTTAAGAGAGTGAGTACTTTTATTAAATTGATTAAACTTGGATACTTCCTCCTTGAGTTTTTCATTTTCAACTTTAAGATCTTGACATGTTTTACATCCAACGTCAATTTCTTTATTTTTCTCTAACCGAGATAAAAAAAATTTGTTTAAGAACTTCATTTTTTAGTAGATTTTAGTGACTTATTTTTGAACATAACTTTTAATCCCATTTTGCACAGGCGATGATACTCACTATCTAAACTTAGGTCATCAATTGATGATAAATCATCACTATAGTATTCAATTTTGGAAAGTACCTCATTTGATGCTTGAGCCACAAGACAAGTTTTGTCTTAACCTTTTTCTTCCTCATTTTCGCCGTTGTCGCTCCAAGATCCTCCAATAAAAGCCCTTTGGTTCTTGTTTCTTGGTGGCTTTAGACACTCCCTAATGAGGTGATTAGGATCTCCGCATCTAAAGCATTTTCTTCACTCTTGCCGTTTTTGTTGTCTTTGCCTCTTTGGAATGACTTTCTTACATCATGTGGTTGTGTTACGAATCTACCTCGTCTTTTGAAAAATTTCTTGAAGTATCTCACGGTCATGGCGTATTCTTCGTCTTCGCTATCGGAAGTAGAACTTTCTTCATCACTTGATTCCTTTTTATCTTTTAAGGCAAAAGTTCTATTTTGCTCTCTTTTACATTTGACTATTTCAGAGTCTTTCTTTATTATTACTTCATAGACCTTCAAGTTACCGATGAGTTCTTCAAGTGAGAGTGATGTCAAATCCTTGTGCCCTAAGAAATTTCCTGACATAGTTCTTGCTATAAAAACCTTCATCAAGTGCTTTTAGACTAGTAATAATAGTGTTAAATCTAGCAAAAGCATTATCTATCGATTCTTTTTCCGGAATCGTAAATTATTCATATTGTTGAACAAGAAGATCTATTTTGTTATCTTTGACTTGACTATTACCTTGGTGAGTGATTAATAAAGTATCCCAAATTTCTTTTGCAGTTTTACACATAAAAATTCTTTCGTATTCTTTACGTGGCAAAGTGATGCGTATTTTCTTTTAAATAATTATTTATCAAGTTTTAAATTTATAAAACTCATTTCACCTTACAAACGCACTAACGGGCAGAGAACCCGATCGTGAGTAGTGTAGTTTTGGTAAATCCGAGGTCATCCCAAGAGCTAAAGGGCGGTTTAAATCTGAGTTTAAATGATTGTCACGTTTTCAAAGTTGTGTAGAATATTAAATTGTAACATAATAAATGAGAAGAATTAGAGTGGTTTTTATCAATCAATGGAAGTGGTATAGTGGAAAACTACTAAGAAGATTAATCCATTTAACTAATTAAATATCCTACGCAGGGTTCTAAAAAGCGCGTTATAGCAGCGCCATAGCGCGAGGCGTGGCCTCCACGTTACGAACCATGCCAAGGCGTCGTCTCTAGGCGTAGCGTGTAATAAAGGGCGATAAGGCGTGATAAAGCGCGTTATAGCACGCCTTTTTTGAAGCTTTTAAAAGTTTTCATAGATTTGAGCTTATTTACAAGTATTTATGATTTGTGTTGTACGGGATTCGGGCTTAGTAACTCCATAACTCAATTTTAAGCCTAGTAGCTAACTAATATTGACCACTCTATAAATATTTTTTGCCGCCTTGAGTCACGCCTTAAAAATGCTATGACGCAACGCCTCACGCTAAAGCTTGAGGCTTGGCTATGCCGCCATGCCACGCTTCACGCTATTTATAACCTTGATCATGAGTTAGATTATCTTGATCTCAAGTGCAATGTCTAATTCATGTTTTATTAGTGGTTTCTAAAGTTGACAGACCTGAATAGATATCTTTAGTCTGTCCTATAATTCATGCGATCCTAAATCCCTCGAAAGTCACGAAGGTAGGGCAACTAAGTCATAGTGATTAATCCCAACTATCCCAAGAACTAGTCTAATAACCTATACAGATTATTAACCCTCTCTGAAAGAGTTCATGTGCTTTTTAAGTATATTAAGTGAGGTGGTAACAGGGTTAGTTCCTACACTAGGGTTAGAATGATCATCCTTCCCTAGTACCCTGTTAATCCCATGTTCAAGTGGTAATCTAATAACGTGATTAACATGATCTAAACCATCCGCAATACTACCAAAACCCAGGGTTACATGATAGTCAAAAGGATATCCAATGAAACAATGGTCAGACAAAGAGATCAAGAATAAATAACCAAGGTATAATTAACAAATTAGATGACAATAACAAAATTATACATAATAAATATCAAGCATCAACAAATTAAGCCAAGATCAAATATATCATTAAAAATGATTAATTGAAATCAAATTGTAATTATTGAGGAATCATGTACAAATCATGCTGAAATAATGCTCCTGATCTTCTAGTTTGATCATGTGACGAACCCCAAAGGGGTTCACCCAACACCCAAATCAAGCAACCTAGTTGGCTGCTTGTGGCTGTGTCGAACGGTAACAAAAGGAGTAAAACCCATTTTTTGGTTTCTTATTGTCGCTTACACCGAAAACCACTGAATGAATGAATAAAAAGTGATGTAGATGTTTGTTTATATAGTAATTAGATAGGTTGTAACATTGACGCTTCCAGTCCCTCATCGTTCTTGACGTAATGAGTTTAATCCTTGAAACTTTCATGAAATATAACACTTTTAGTCCCTTGATGAGTCATACTTTACGGCGTAATGGCATCGACCACGTTACGTCGTAAATCTTCTAACACGGCATTTTATCTTCAAGTGTAAAAATATGTTACGGCGTAATTATATCACCCGGTTACGTCGTAACCCTTAGTCAGCAAAATAATATTTTCCATAATAATTGATTACGGCGTAACTCCTGTGGGACGTTACGCCGTAATGCCTCGACAACACTAAATCATCGTAATTAATAAATGATTACGACGTAATTCCTGCGGGACATTACGCTGTAATGTCTTAAAAATCCAATATTGCTCGTTTTTGTGTCCAAATCCCGTGTTTCTTGCACAAATACGCGATTTCATCCTGAAAACAATAAATAAGTAATTAAGTACCATTTTTAGGCATTTATGAGATATTTATAAGCATTTTGATAGGGAATTTGATACGAAAAAGTATTAAATATTTGATGTTATCAAATATCCCCCTATTTGACTTCTACTTGCCCTCAAGTAGAACTGTTAGAATAATTTATAAAAAGATTTCCCTAATTTAACTCAGAGAAATGAATTCATAATTAACTTATGCTAGAAAACATCAAAGCCGAACACCTCATGAAAAAGGAGATTAAAAATCACTCAACTCTCAAACTAGTCTAAGTGTTTCATTTTTCGAGGTGATCACTCAACTGCACTGTCATAGCATGTATTCTATAATAGGCTTGGAAAATACACAGATCTCCACCAGCTAGAATTAGGGTCTAAACAGCTCTTAAAGGCAACATGGGTGACACAACACAGGTTTATTGGGTGATATAAAGGGTTAGGATAGACATGGGATACACATTTAATCGGTGTTAAGATAAAAATACAAAACAAATAGTCCTATATAATCCAAGGTATCCATAACCGGCTACTATCCATCCATAGTCCAAGTCTTCAAATGCAAAAACTTGATCATATCATCATAATGGGTTAGCTAATAATGAGATCTTGCGGAGCATGCTAACCCATTCTTCACTAGGTGGCTTATAGTTGCACCACCTTTATACTTAGTTGGTTTTATAACACGTAACCAACATCAGGAGTTATAATACTAGGTGGCTTATAGTTGCACCGCCTTTTTACTTAGTTGGTTTTATAACACGTAACCAACATCAGGAGTTTTATATCACTAGGTGGCTTATAGTTGCACCACCTTTTTACTTAGTTGGTTTTGTAACACGTAACCAACATCAGGAGTTATATCACTAGGTGGCTTATAGTTGTACCACCTTTTCTTTTTTTTTAGCCCAAATAGATCTATTCACATCATTCGCATCTTATCAACGGAAGTATTAACGGTTTCATGTTATTATGGGGAATTAACGTCAACGCAGTACTTAGAGCCAATAGTAAATTGAAATAGCATAATATAAAATAAATTAGCATTCATATTTATGAGCATGATCCACCTCGCAGGTTTATACAACCATTTAAAATATTGAAAATGGCGAGGCTATGAACTCACCTTAACATTATAAGGGAAAGTAATAAGCAATGTTATGAAAATGAACAGTAACGCTTCGTCACGGGAAAGCCTGGTGTAATATAAGTCAAGTTTAGTATGAGAATTAATATGTAAATTTTACATCGATGTCGATTTTGATTTTAAAATTATCATAACACTGCATCGTGCCATCATAATTCAGCAGTCATCAGTAGAACGTTTGAGGAGCTAGAGCACTTTAAACTCGTAAGCCCAACAACTCTGTCAAACGTAATACCAAATTAAACTCCTTATAATGAAGCTGCCCTAAATTGTGGTAATGATATGAATTCCGGACATGATTTTGAAAGCACATTGATTGATGAATGATATAATGGTTATAACATAAGCAGTTTTAAGCGTTTTATTCAATATCTGGAAATGTTAAGCACGTCAAGCGATAATTTAAAGTTATGTCTGGTAATAGTTTTGAACGTGTTTTTATACTTTTATTTCAAAATGTTACATTTTTAGAACCCTTGAGTTGAAAAGTGGCATAATATACCCATGGAGTTTGCACTTTTTTACGACTTTGGTCCCTCAATTTCAAAGAGATACCCAAGTAACCATTGTACTTAAAAGTGACATAATAGACCTCTTGTAGTTATAACTTTGATTAAAATGACACTTTAATCCTTTTAGTTATAAGTTTCTATAAATTAACGATATAGATACCCCTTGCATGGATTATAAATCCAAATCATGGTCTAAATTGCCAAGCAAGCATATTAATATTTCATATACATTTATAAGATATATAATAAACTAAAATATGAGATTTAAACACAACGCAAGTTTAAATTAACGATTCGTTAAGCTGTAAAGTAAAACGGGTCAAATTAGGGTTTTAAAATGAAAACGCGCTGGTTTTAAGATCAAATTCATCATGACTTTTTTTTTTTAATTTCCCCCAAAGATCGGCACTTAATTTAACATTATATAAGCTATTAGGATAGATTATAACAAATAGTTTTACAAAGTTAAACTCATTCTTTAAGTAAAAACATGAAATTAGGGTTTCGGGTGTACGGTTTTGGATCAAAAAAAGTATAACACATAGGTTTTTGAGTTCAAAAGCTTTATATTCTGAATTTAAGCATGATCATTAAAAACATTATAAGGGTATGAATACAGAATATAAGCTTAGAGAACCTGGTCTTGAGCTTATAGCTTAGAAACGGGTCAGAATCGGGACTTTTAGCTTCGTATGTCCAAAATAACGACTTCAGGGCTTCGTTTCTTGGTTTCTTTTGCTTCCTTTCTGTACTTGAGACTTCTTAAGATCTATTAGAAATAAATAAATGAGCAAAGATTGCTTACTATAGGTTTTATAAAGAGGAAGGTGGGTACGAGTTTGAATGGGCACATATGGGGTCTATTTATACCCATTTGAAGGTGTAGAGAGTAAGCAAGCTCTATGATCTGGTCTTGACACATGGTAGAGCTAGTTAGGGAGGTGTTGAAGCTAGAATTTCAGATGTGGGAGGTCTAGGAGTAGCTTGAATGAGGTGGCTACCTCCTCTTGCTGCCGCGGCTGGTCTAGGCAAAAGAGAGGCCATGTGGCCTTCATTCTTTGACCAAAGAAAGGTCTACAGCTGCAGTTACGCTGATTCAAGGGTTCTATAGAAGGTATCCATGGAAGTTATTTGCACATGGGAGAGTTTAAAATGGGTTAAAAATGAGCAAGAAAGGGTGCGGGTCTGTTTTGGGTTCGACAAGGGTTTCCACAAGTTTTCTCATTTATATTTCGTGTATATTGATCATGGATGGTTGGAAAATGTTCTCAAGGTCTGTAATAAGAAGTGTCATTTAGGAGTTGCAATTGGTTTTGTTTAAAATGGGTTATAATGACGAAATGGGGTCCGTGTTCCATTTTGGACGGTTTAGGGTTTTTTTCAAGTATTTCAGCTAGATATATCGAGTATACTTGTAATGTGAATGTTAATTTATGCTTATAAGGCTTATATCTTGGATAATTAACAAAAAATGATAAGTGGATTGGTCTAGAATGGGTCGAAATTGAAGGAATAAGTCGTGGGTTGGAATTAGGGCACGAATTAGATCCTTTAGGGTTTTCTAGTTCGAAATTTAGTTACATTGTCAAGATATCTGATAATAATGAATTGTAACTCATTTTAAATGATTTACAATAGCTCTAGTTGTTATATGGGATTAGAATGGTTTAAAACGAAGTAAAACGGGTCGAACTATCATATAGGGCACAATTAGGGTTTTCTTTCTGATTTGTATCATGAATAACTGAAGTAAAATGATGGAAAATTGATGAGGAATATGATTGAGAATGTTTGTAATTTATGTTTATAAAACAACTTATTTTAAGATTTTTTTTTTTGTTTACAATGGATAAAAATCAAAAACATGTTCATGGTTATAACTAGCACGTTTAAAGGGTTAGGGTTTTGAATTAGGTTTTGAGTAAAAAAAGATGTATGCAATTTATGAATAAAATAATTAGGGATTAACACATTGTAAAATGAGTGTAAAAGCTGCTCACAAGTGGTGGTGAAGAAATTAGAATGAAAAACGAGTAAAACAGCTATTGTGTAGATCATGCTTAATGAACTTAGTACATTACTTTTAAGACTTTACTTTGACTTAAAGAGATTTTTTTAATTCAAATGAGATGTTATTTACTTTGTTACATATGCTTTAGTATCGTTCATTCGACTTTAATATGATAATCCTTCATGGAATTAGGGTTTAGAGGCATATGATAACGGTTTAAAGCCCGTTTTGATATAACGTTGCGAATGGTACATTATAGGAATAATGTACTTTGTAAAAATGATATTATGATATTGACTTGATATATTATGATGATTTCTTGACATATATGAAGATAGGATTGCCATATGTAGGTTTCCTGAGCCCGTTAACTTTAGTTATGCAAGAAATGTTGTACATCGAGATATTGGCAAAGTAAGTAATGTAATAAAGCAAAAAATTTCCCTGAAAAAGGTGAGTTCATATATAATTGATAGATTGTACATCATCTAACTTAATAGATGGATATTTACATTTATGAAAATTGCGGGTTGTTATAGTCCCCCATCCTTACAGAAATCTCATCCCGAGATTTGATTTGATGTTGAAGTGATGATTGAAAACAGATGAGGATATTTGGCACGAATTTCGTCTTCACGTTCCCATGTAAATTCTGGTCCTCTTTTAGAGTTCCATCGCACTTTGACTATAGGAAATGATACTTCCTAAGCTGCTTGATTTCATAGGTCCCATTAACTTTCCATATGGTTCTTCTACAAAGTTGAGATGTCCTTGATATTGAAGTTCCCTTTCATGGAATAATAAGACCCGATTCATCGGATAACACTTCTTTGAGATTAGACAACATGAAAAGTATTGTGGATGCTACTAAGCTCTTCAGGAAGCTCTAGTTTGTACGCTACTAGGCCAATTCATTCAAGAATTTTGAATGGTCCAATGTATCATGGATTAAGCTTTCCTCGTTTTCCGAATCGAAAGATACCCTTAACGGGGTATACTTTTAACATAACACGATCGCCAACTTGAAAATCTAAAGCTTTCGCCTTAACATTGGCGTAACTTCTGTTTTGAACTCTTCGCCGCTTCAAGCGTTACGAATTTGGTACGATCTTTTTCAGTGGTTTCTTAAATAGTTTATGTCCCTGTAAGTTTAGAATCTCCAGCCTCGGCCCAAACAAACAGGTGATTACACTTTCGTCCATAAAGGTGCTTTTAACTTGCGCCTTGATACTGGCACGATAACTGTGTATTGTAGGAAAATTCTACCAATGGAAAATATTTATCCCACCTTTCACTTTGTTCCATTCGTTTTCGAAGATATATATAGTACTCCATGCTAGTTGAGTACCCAGAGCATTTGCAATGATTGCCAAATCAGGATGTGAATATGACTGTCAAGATCCGAGAAGATAGAGATTGGCAACCATGTCGAGAGACAAATTCTTAAACTGTATAACCTCGTAAGAGTTTTCATACTACAGTCACTCGGAATGGGTAATAAATGTGCTGATGTTGGTAAGAACATCGACATATGGAAGTTGTTGAGTTTAAATATTTAGTCCCAGAGTTCATCATGTCCGGTTTGAGGTTTTTGGTACTTTGTAACCAAAACCAATTGTTATTCTTTCCCATTTCCACATAGGAATTTCTGGTTGTACCAATAAGCCGGATGGCTTTTGACATTCTGCTTTAACACAATGAGCATGTCAAAACACTTGCTAACAATATTCTTACTAAGATGATGCCTTCAGTTAGGGCCTCCAATTATAGTTTCTTTAAATCATGGTACATTTTATCAGAACCCGGTTTAATAGAATATTTTAGTATTTATGAGACTCAAGCATGATTAAGTCTCTCAAACCCAAAAAGTGGTAACCACTCGGTTTTTGATACAAGACACGTTCCCAACAGACGAATTCAAATGATTTGTCCATTCCTTGTAGGTTCTCGTTTTTGACATTTTCTTCTTTGAGGGCTTCATTTTGGGGTCCTATAATTTCTTCGAGAATTTGAGATGGAAATTTAGATGAACGGTTAAGATTTATCCGATCTCGAAAAGTTTAATTCGTTTCTATTCGGCTTAAGGCATCTTCTATACAACATTTGCTTTCCGGGATGAATATGCAAATCTCACTATCATAATCTTCGAGTAATTCTAACCATCGCGTTGCCTCATAATCAATTCTTTTATCAAAACTATTTGAAGGCTCTTTTGATGATCAGTGAAACTGTACCCTTTGACCATATAGATAGTGTCTCCAGAATTTAGATGAATATTATCTGCTCCTAATTCAAGATCATAGAGTGTATAGTTTTCTTCATGGAGGTTTGAGTTGTCGAATGCATAAGCAATGACTTTTTCCTCTTTGCATTATACAACCCCAACCCCTTTGAAGATATGCATCGAATAAACAACAAAATAACTGTTCTTTCTGGTAATAGCTAAGAATGGTGCTATCACAAGTTTTTGTTTAAGGATTGAAAACCTGCTTCTTGTTCTTCGTTCCCTGATAATAACCTCTTGTTTTTCGGGGTGTTAATCATCAAAGGCTTTGCAATTTTTGAAAACCCTTCGATAAAATCTTCTGTAATAGCCGGCCCCGCGATCTAAAATTGACGCACTTCGAGAATTCAAAACACAAAAAAAATTGAAATAAAAAGAAATCTGTTGGTTAAGTGGAAGATGTCCAATTCTTCACAGCCTTCGAATCTTGCAGGGTCAACAAGAAAGGTCCTTGACTATCGATGAGAATGACCAAGTAATTGCACTATATGAATCCAGAAATCACATAATAGAGAACTTGGCATACAATTTCCCTTTCCGATTAATTTCGAAGATGAAATTCTGAGATATTAGCATGTTTCTTCTTTGGATAAAAAAAAAAAGTAAAAACGAGAATAGATAAGTAATATCATCCTAAACACTAATTACGAATTTATCCATATAAGTTTACATACACGATTCATTCGAGATCCATGAATACAGCTGGAGTCCTTTGTTAAATCACATGGCATGACTTGAAATTCATAGTGTTCGTAATCTTGTTCTGAAAGCATCTTAGTAATTCTTCTCCCTAACTCGTCAGTTATGATAACCTGAATCTTAAGTATCTATTTTTAGAATAAACACTTTAACTTGAAGTTATCGAGTAAGCTCATCGTCCTTGGCAAAGGATAAAGATTCTTATTGTCAGTTTATTCCCTCATCGATAAATCGATACACATTCTGAAAGATCCTCCTTCTTTTTAACAAATAAGACAGGGGAGCTACACCCCAAGTGCAAGTACTTGGTCGAATGAAACCTCGGTCGGATTAGTTCATAGAATTTGGTTAGAATAACTCCATGCATTTCTTAAGGAAGCCAAATCTAATTAAGGTGTTTCGAAAGCTACGGGTGCTATCTTCAGGTATTAAGTCGATTTGGAATTCTACTTGGTAACGGAGGGAGACCAGTAATCTTCATGGAAACATCTGGAAATTCTTTGACTACGGAATGTCTTCTAGTTTCTTCTCGTCTGATTTCTTCTCCATTACTTGAATCATGAAAACTTGACAACCTCGGGATATATACCTTTCATTTTTTATGACATTGGGGGGGGGGGGGAGGATATGAGATTTAGAGTTCAAGTTTTACTTTCGATCCACCTTCGAATGATTCGAGTTTCCACCGTTGATAGGAAGGTGAAACAACTTTTTCGTCACAGAGAATTTATGGCATGAAACTTGGATAACCATCCATACCGATGACAACGACGAAACTACCAAGCATAATTGCATGATATGCATTTCGAAAGGTTGATTTTGCAGAGTTAAAGTGCAAGCCTTTAATAACACTGGATTTGTGCTTACTAAGTTATCCCGTCAGCCATATCGATATCGTAAAGGTATCTATTGTAAATTAGACGAATTTTTTAGCTTAGGAGGCAAGCGATATGGATATAAAGCTTTTAAACAGCTCCGTAATCAAACAATACTTTTGACTAAAATGCTTATTTAATAAAACATCCCTAACCTACTTCGATACTTGTTGAGCATTCCTATCCTTCACATGTAATCTCTTCCTTGGGCATTGATGTTGGTTTTTGCGGGCACTGATTTGTATAATGCCCCCTTTTTCCTCCTATACATGACATACAAAACTGTCACTGTAGTTGATTACTTCATTGCGGCAGGCTTCTTGTTGGCATTCTTACTCAAATGACCCACCTTGTTGCCAAATATTACATTGCCGTAAAGGGTCCTTTGTGATGGAAATTGCATCTCTTGCACAAAGGAATCTCCGGCATACCTACCGTTTCACATGATGGAGTAACACATACGGGCTCCTACCAACTTCTTACCTTCCGGTTTATTTTGTTGACGATTGTTGTAGCGATTGTTGGTGTTGCGGTAGTTGTTGTTGCTAAGCGCGAAGCTGTTGTTGAAAGTTCTATCCGTCTCAAACTTCTTTGTTGCACTCGAAACTTGCATTGACATGCATTATTTACTTGATTCCATTAGCCATCGGCTATGTTTGATGCTACCTCTAAAAGTTAGAGGTTTAAGAGGCAGTACCAATTCCTTAAAATGCTTCGAGGTTCGTCCCCATGCAATCTTCCAAGAGTTTATCGTTGTTTGGTACCATGTTTGGACATAGAACCGTTAATTCTTAGAATCTTCTAACATAAAGGTTTAAGAACCTTTCCCTTTACAATAGATTGTAAAGTTCTCTTCCATCTTGCCCTGATCTCAGTCCGGGATAATACTTGTTTGTCAAAAGCCTTTTTAACTCATTCCAAGTGATTTGATTGGCTTGCTCTATTCCCCAAAGGCTGGATAGGCAATCCACCAGGGGGGGGGGGGGCATGACAAGTGCATCGTCCTGTTAAGTACCATTATCAATAGTTACATGGTTTTCTTTGGCAATATGCTTACGAGAATACTGATTTGGTTTAGTTCAAACCAGCGAATAAATCCTACTGCTAATGCTCCTCTCCGTACGTTTAAAGAGAATGATTGAACAGCTGATAAACTCTTTGTAGTTTCCGCGTTTTCCAACTACAGGAGTTTCCAGTAGACCCGTGGTTCCAGGACGGTATTAACTAACACTTGCCCATTTGTCGCACTTGAGCTTCTAGAGCCGAGGTTGACACTATCACAACTTAAGCTTTTCTAATTGCCATCTATGAGTCATAGCCAGCTTCCTTGTTGATGCTCTTTTTATGAAGGCATAATACCAACAGAAGATAAAACGTTAATAAGATTGATATCACAAGTAAAATGCTTGTTCTTATTTAAATGATTAAAGATGAAATGCTTAATTTTTAAATGCTTAAAGAACATCTTCATTTAAGCATTTTTAACAATGGTGATATCTAAAGTTTAAAGGTATGATGATGAATGTACAATGGATAATGATGAAAAATAATGCTATGAGATGAATAAAGTGGTAAGAAAAACACCAAGTTAGATTAAAACGGATTTGCCGTTATATAACAGAACAACTTGCCTAATACATAACTTATTCAAGATTGACAAGTGTTTTTTATTTATACCCACACATCCTGTGGCTAGTATAATCTAAAAACTGAAATTTAAACTAGAAACTAGATGATCATTCCATGCAGTTCTGGAGTTCGATGATGGAGTTTCATGAATTTCTAATACTGTGCTTGTGACGAGATATCCATGTCATGAAAAACTTCTTCCCAATTCATCAATCCTATAGGGCTAAGAAATTTTATGGTTGCATCCTATTTGCTTTCTTTGGTAGTTTGGAAAACGGAGTATGAGCTTTGCAGAAGTTCGGGGATCTTCTAGAGCAATCAAAAACACGGTAATATTACATGTTCCTTTTCCGAGCCTCGATTCCATTTTCATATATGCTCGATATCGTTCGATGGGGATTGCATCAAGGGCTATTTAAGATATCTAGGATTGCTCCTCATGTCGCTCGAAAGTGATCTTTTGAGAGCTTTCGCAAATCTCAAAAGTTTAAGGTTGAACGGGTTGAGAAATGAATTTTTTGGTGAAAGAAGTCCTTCCTGGAAGAAAGAATTCTTGATGTTTAGAGGAGATAATCAATTGGAGGCGGGATTGGTGATTTTTCAGTATAAAACTTGTAAAACTTTCTTGTAAGGAATCGATCGGGAAATAACGGAAAGGGTCAAAGCTATGGGGCCATTCCAAATAAATTAGAAGATACTAAGAGTAAGTATCTTCCCTGGATGAGCCGGGACATAATCCGGAGAAGCCGGGGGAACATAGTTTAGGAAATTGGAAGAAAAGGCATCCTCCAAATTGGCAGTAGGATGGTCGGGGGAAGACATCGTTCTGCTTAACAACCCAACAGTAAATAACATAGTATTTTTTGAGTAATAAAAATAGTATATGTTTAACTTTACCTACCATTCCGAAAATATAGAGGCACGAGGACTTACTTGATGGAAAAAGAAAAGTAGTTATAGTTAAGGTTTTAACCTTGTTCTCTATAACATTACTCATATACAAAATCTGTACACCCCCATTTTTACGATATAGCAAGCGGAAGCTAATCTTGGGTATCACTTCAAGGTACAACAGTCATAACATAGACACCGAAATCAAAAAAGAGTCCTTTGATTGAAAATAAGTTATCACATCTTATTTCTTCAGATTTTTACAAACGAGAGTTGCCCAAAATCTATACAATAAAGTTTTGAAATGATAACAGGTTTTTTTTCCATCTTCATGTCCTCGCTACTCCAGATCATTAGTTTACCTTGAGATAAAACATGCTAAAAAGTCAACACAAAGGTTGAGTGAAATCCACAGGTTTAAGTAATATAATTTGAATGCAAATGCGATATTTAGGTTACGTTGATATACACCCAGTATTAAAAACATATTTATTATTGCCATTAGCTCATGAATCCGAAGCCGTAGGTATAGTAATAGATATTGCCGCCTATCGAAGCTTGCCAAACATCCTGTGATTTCTCTAATGAATGTTGCCATTGGTTTTACACTAACTGTACACCAATGTGGAGTCCCATACCCAAAAATAGTCTATTCACATCAAACGCACGCAGCTACTTACGGAGAGTATTAACGGTTTCTGAATTATGTGGGACTTAAAGGCAAAGCAATTTACTTAGGCAAGTAAAAATTGAAATAGCATACAGAAAAAATTTGCATTCATATTTATACATGTATCCCCCTCGTGTTTTTATAAAACAGTTAAATGATTGAAAACGAGGCTATGAACTTACCTTCACACTTATAGGAAATTGATAGACAAAATGTATATGACATAGAAGTAACTGGTATTCGTTACGGACAAGCCTTGGGTAATAAATGTCAAGTTTTAGTTTGATTGAATATGCAAGATTTAACATCGATGTCTGTTTTGATAATAAAATTAACATAACAACCCCGCTCGGGCCACCATACTTCATAATTCATTCAGTAAACGTTTAGAGCTAGGCACTTTTAAATCGTAAGCGCCAACAACTCAGTCAGAACGTAATACCAAGATGAAACTCCTTAAAATGATGCTCCCTAGTTATTTGGTATGAAATAGAAACCGGGACATGAATTTTGAAAGCACATTGATATGAATGATATAGATAGGTTATGAACATAAAAGCATTATTTAAAGCATTTTATTCAATACCAAAAATGTTAAGCACGACAAGCGTTAATTAAAGTTATGTCCTGGTAATGTTATTGAATGTGTTTTTATACACTTTTCAAAAAGTACATTTTAGACCGAGAGTTTGAAAAGTGGCATAATATACCCTTGGAGTTAAGCCACTTTTACGAACTTTGGTCCCCTCAAGTTTAAAAGATATACCAAGTAAACCTTGTACTTTAAAAAGTGACATAATAGACCCCTGTAGTTATAACTTTGATAAAATGATATTTTTAGTCCTTTTAGTTATAAGTTTCTAAAAATTACATATATACCCCCTTGGCATGGATATAATTAACAAATCAATGTCTAAATTGCCAGAAAGCTTAATTTTACAATTCAATAGACATTTATAATTTTAAAATAAACAAAATATAGGATTTAAAACACAAACGCAAGTTTAAATTAACGATTCGTTAAGCCTAGTAAAGTAAAACGGGTCATATAAGGTTTTAAAATGAAAACGCGCGGTTATAAGATTAAATTCTTTCAGACTTATCAAAGCACTTAATAGTAAACATTACTAAGCTTACTAGGATAGATTAAAACAATAGTTTACAAGTTTAGCTCCATAGTTTAAGTAAAAACAGAAGATTAGGGATTCGGAAGTACGTTTATGGATCAAAAAGGTATAACTCATTAGGTATTTTGAGTTCAAAAAATCTTTATATTATTGATATTAAAGCATGAATGCATATGAACGATAATAAGGGGGTCAGAATACCAAATATAAATTTGAGAACCTGTATTGAGCTTATTAGCTTATAAACGTGTCGAAATCGGGACTTTTAGCTCGTATGTCCAAAATAACGACTTCAGGGCTTTATTTTTTGGTTTCTTTTGCTTCCTTTCTGTACTTGAGACTTCTTAAGATCTATTAGAAAAATTATTGACGCCAAAGATTTGGCTACATGATGGTTTATAGAAAGGAAGGTGTGGAGCGATTTGAATGGCACAATATGGGGTCTATTTATACCACATTTTATGTTGAAGGAGTAGAAGTTAAGCAAGCACTAAATATGGACCTTGACACATGGTAAGCAATGTTAGTGGAGGTTGTTGAAGCTCAGAATATTCAAGATGTGGACGGTCTAGAGTACTTGAATGAGGTGAGGCTTACCTCCTCGTTAGCTTCTAGCCGCGGCTGGTCTAGGCAAAAGAGAGGCCTGTGGCCTTCATTCTTGACCAAGAGATGGTCTAAGCTGCTGGGTAAGCTGCTTCAAGGGTTCTAGAAGGATCCATGGAAGTTAAATGCACATTTGATAGTTAAAACTGGGTTAACAAATGAGCAAGAAAGGGTGCGGGTTCTGTTTTTGGGTTCTACAGAGGGTTCACAAGTTTTCTCATTATTTTTCGTGTAATAATGATCATGGATGGTTTGGAAAATTTCTCAAGGACTTTAATAAGAAGTGTCATAAAGAGTTTGCAATTGGGTTTGGGTTAAAAAATGAGTTTAAAATGATGAAATTGGGGTCACGAGTTCCATTTTGTTACGGTATAAAGGATTTTCAAGTGATTACATGCATGCTTTCGAGTATACTTGAAATGTGAATATTAAATTTATGCTTATAGGACTTATATCCTGGTAATTACTGAAAAATTATAAGTGTAATTGGTCAAGAATGGGTTCACAATTGAAGGAATAAGTCATAAGGGTTGAGAATTAGGGCACTAATTGGACCCCATAGGGTTTCTATTCGAATTAGTTACATTGGTCAAGATAATGATATGATAATATTTTGTAAACACATTTATAGTTTACAATAGCTCATAGTTTGGGGATTATTTTGGGATTAGAATGGGGTTTAAAAAACAGTAAACGGTCAAACAATCAATTTATTGGGCACACTTAAGGGTTTCCTGATTTGTTTCATGATAATTGAAGTAGAATGATGAAATGATGATGGAATATGATTGAGAATGTTGTAATTTATGTTATTACAACTTATTTAAGAGTTTTTTTGGGTTTACAATGGATAAAAAATAAGAAACGGGTCATGGTTTAGAAACTAGCTGCGGTTTTAGGTTCTTAGGGTTTTAGAATAGGGTTTTGAGTATAAAAAGATGTATGAAAGCTTATGAATAGAATAAATAAGGGTTTAACATTGTATAAATTAGTGTATAGCTTGTCACACAAAGTGGTGGTTAAGAAATTCGAAGAAAACGGAGTAAAACGGCTATTTTAGGAGATCATGCTTAATGACTTTACAATGAGCTTTTAGAGACTTTTACTTTTGACTTGAAGAGATTTTATATTATAAATGAAATGTTATATTAGACAAGTACATATGCTTAAGAATGCTTGTTCATTCACTTTATATGTAAATCTATCATGGAATTAGTTTTAAAGGCATATGAAACGGTTTAAAGCCCTTTTTTAATATTTTGGTTGTTAATAAATTTAATTTGTTATGTGTATATTGTTTTAATTTATACGTGTTGATATAACGTTGTGAATGGTACATTTATAAGGAATAATTACTTTGTAAAAATGAATAATGATAAGACTTGATATATTATGATGAATGCTTGACAAATATGGAAGATAGGATTGCCATATGTAGGTTGCCTGAGTCCGTTAACTTAGTTATGCAAGAAATGTGTACATATGAGATAAAGCAAGTACGTAATTGTAATAAAAGGACGACGAAAATTTCCCTTAAAAAGTGGAGTCCCTTATATAAATTGATAGATTGTACATCATCTAACTTAATAAATGGATATTTACATTTATAAAAATTGCGGGTTGTTATAAAAGGCAACATGGTTGACACACACAGGTTTGAACAGGTGTTTGACTCTTTTCGATACCACTGATCCAGAAAAGGAGACAAAACCACACATGCTTGTCCAAGTCCATGGAGAAGACCACATGTATTGCTCTTTCCAAACTCGACATGATATAGGCCTAGAATCAAAAAAAAATGGTTAGCGATAACATGGGATTCACATAAATAAATAGTCATATATAATATACGGTGGTCATAACTGGCTAGCGTCCATCCATAGTTCAAGTGTCCAAGCGCGAGAATCTGATCATAACTGGATAATGGGATAGTATTAGATGTAGTAATGAAGTCTTGCGGATCATACTAGCCCAACCTTCAAAATCAACAGATGGCTTATAGTTAGCATCCATCCCAAACTATTGGTTCTTATAACACGTAACCAACTTTTAACAATAGGAGTTTATTCATACATTTTTTTCACAATACTCATGTAACACATACAAATAATATACCCCCCCCCCCCACTTGAGATAAACAGTATTGAAAGTGATAATACCAGGGGGTCTTCCATGATCATAATAATATGTATTCAATGATAGTGCAAATCTTCAAACCCATTTCCTTGAACCATGGACTTAGGTAGCCAGAAATTTCAACACAAAAATAAATATAGACTACAGGGTTGTCTAAGGCGAGATGGTGTAACGAAACATATATAATATTGGGGTGAAAACACATATTGGCTCAACAAGGGTGATCTAGGGGTATCTTGCACTAATAATGAGTGCGATACAAGGGTTTAACACGGGAGGTCGACAAGTCAGTGTAACAAGTCGATAAACACACACATATAGGCTTATTTGGGTAAATTCTTAAATGTTGCCTTCTCGAACCATCTATTCCTGCTAATCAATTAGGTCTCGAAATGATGTACATGCCAAGTTCTAAAGTCTCTAATACTACCGGCACACTCAATATTTTGGTGGATTTTTTTGTATAATGGATGAAAACGGATCATCAGGCTTAAATCTCACCAATAGGAATATAGGGTAAATGTGTATTCGGCAAAGATTTATTCTAGTTCAGTAAGAAAAACATGTCAAAAATTTTAAAATTGGCACCATTTTTCAAAAAAACTAGAAAATTAAAGGCAAGAATAGGTCAAGTGATAATTTTACTCCCATCCCCCCCCCACTTGTTTTGTACAATGTCTCTATTGTACATTAAGGAAATGAAATAAACAGGAAATAGTAGAATTAGAACAAGAAACTCCCCTGGATTTGCTTGTTATGATGAAGAGACAGCATGCTCTAAGCCATGCTCCAAGTCTGCTTCCTTAAGCAATATCTAAGATCACAGGCAACTTTACTAACCACCTGTATAGCATCCAACTAGTCTGGTTTGTGATGCTTCCTTGCAGCTTGTTTTGTATCCAAGCACCACCACTTGTGCATAACCTGTATGGCTGCAAGAAAGACTAATACCAAAAGCATAAATCCGGATAAAAGCATAATAGCACGAAATATATAGGATGATAATACAAGAAATAAAATCCTAACTCACTTTCGTAGGAATCACGGTTGCATTTAGCGTATGAAACAAGCCTTTTAAACCACTTGGTAGCCCAAGTGGACGAGTGAAGTCTCGTGAAGGTTTCCAGAGAACATACCCACAAAGTTCATTAACCAATATACACGGTTTTGTAAAATTTCAAACAATTTAATGGTGGGAGGAAGGGATTACAGTGTAACCAAAGACTTGGTTACGCCGTAATTATGTGGATGACCATTTTTGAAAATTTTATTAGATCAAGTTACGGCATAATCGTAGAAAGCATTACGCCGTAACAACATTGATTACGCCGTAACTATAAGAGTTACGTTGTAACCTGTTGTATATCACCAAACAATTAACCACATAAAACGAGTCCAAGAGACCTTGAATTCCATCCCCTTGTTGTTAGACCCTTGCAAAACCAAGTTATGGCGTAACTATAAGAGTTACAGCGTAATCATAGAAAGCATTACGTCGTAACAACATTGATTACGCCGTAACTATAAGAGTTACATTGTAACCTGTTGTATATCACCAAACAATTAACCACATAAAACGAGTCCATGAGACCTCGAATTCCATCCCCTTGTTGTTAGACCCTTGTAAAACCAAGTAAGAAACATACAAACCCAACTAATCTGCAGGAATGAAATGAAACAAGACAAAACATAAATTAAAAGATAGGCATAGGGTGCCTCCCATGAAGCGCTTGTTTTTGTTCGAGTCACTAGCTTGACTCCATCCTTATTTACTAGGTAATCGGGTGTCCATCCCCTCACTTGGGATCAAGTGTGGGTGGAAATAGCAATAGACACCATTCGGGTGTTCATTTGTTACGTGGTAGGGAAATGATGATTTAAGACCATACCTGGAAGAAGATTTCATTTCCCTATCTGCCTTATATGGTTTAGTTGATGACTTATATGATTCAAATATTCCGTATAAGGGACTCATTGGTTGAGTATGAATGAAAGGCCCGGGATTAGTGATAACTGAATGCACCTATAATTCTGTAAAATGTGACTGAGGATCTTTAGCGAGAAGTCTTTCAAGCTCCTCTATATCCCTAGTAGGATTAGAATCAACCTCCTCATCAACCATGGTAACATTCACGATATTGTCTCCGAATTCTTCTAAAAGTTCATCAAAAATTAATTTAGTAGCCAGTGCTACATAGTCATCATTAGGTGGTATGGTATGGATAGGTTGTGGGATGACAGGTTATATTACATCGTCCATTTCATCAGGGACGTTAGGCGTGAGAATTTGCCTAATTCGTTTAACATCCTTGACCGTAATATCCCACATATCAAAAATATCCCCTCACCATCATCCTCCTGATCCTCCTCTTTCTCCAAGTCAACATCCTATTCACAAATACTGGAAAATTCATTAGTAGCAGGAAAAATGGGAAAGTTAAGAAGATTACCGCTTTCATGGTTCGTATCCCTGGATGTGTCAAAATTACACCCATTCTGAACTTTCTCTTGACCCATTCATCTCAGTTTTTCAGCTCCTTTTCTGAATAAGTCATCCAAGATCTCATTGAAGTTAGAATCCTTCTTATCCACAGGAGTGTTAGGTTGAGCAAAAAACTGGGGTGTGAAACTATAGGAGTGATCATTTAGTAGATTTTTCATTTGGCTAGCAATGTATAGATTATAATCTGCTATTGTCATGCTATCAATGTCCACTTCATTGTTCGTATTAGGAGATTCATAACCACGTTTGTTATGTGGTTGGGAAGGTCGGAAACAAGGAAGTAGGGGAGGTAACGCGTAATATTTGTCGATAAACGCGTCCTTATAGTAATGCAGAAAATCAAAAGTAACACTCTTGTCACGGTGAGAAGAGTTAAATTCCGCCCCTACATACTTTGTTGGACTACTTTTGGATCAGTCATTCCTCCACGATTGCCTTTTTATCTCAGTTTCATACTCTAAGTACTCGTTAAGCGTCATGTTCTAAATATCATGCTCCACTTCCATGATTCCTGATAATCAAACATAAGAAACGAGTAGATTATGCTCTTACAAGAAAACAAATATACTGAAATAAAATATATACAAAACTCAAACTTAAAACCTAATTAGCTCCCCGGCAGCGGTGCCAAAACTTGATGCGTATTTTATTTTAAATAATTATTTATCAAGTTTTAAATTTGTAAAACTCGTTTCACCTTACAAACGCACTAACAGGCAGAGAATCCGATCGTGAGTAGTGTAGTTTTGGTAAATCCGAGGTCATCCCAAGAGCTAAAGGGCGGTTTAAATATGAGTTTAAATGATTGTCACATTTTCAAAGTTGTGTAGAAGATTAAATTGTAAGAGAATAAATGAGAGGAATTAGAGTGGTTTTTATCAATCAATGGAAGTGGTATAGTGGAAAACTACTAAGAAGATGAACCTACTTAACTAATTAAATATCCTGAGTTAGATTATCTTGATCTCAAGTGCAATGTCTAATTCATGTTTTATTAATGGTTTCTAAAGTCGACAGACCTGAATAGATATCTTTAGTCTGTCTTATAATTCCTCCGATTTTAAATCCCCTGAAAGTCACAAAGGTAGGGCAACCAAGTCATAGTGATTAATCCCAACTATCCCAAGAACTAATCTAATAACCTATACAGATTATTAACCCTCTCTGAAAGAGTTCATGTGCTTTTTAAGTATATTAAGTGATAGAGGCGGTAACATGGTTAGTTCCTACACTAGGGTTAGAATTATCATCCTTTCCTAGTACCCTGTTAATCCCATGTTCAAGTGGTAATCTAATAACAGGATTAACATGATCTAAACCACCTGGAATACTACCAAAACCTAGGGTTACACGATAGTCAAAAGGATATCCAATAAAACAATGGTCAGACAAAGAGATCAAGAATAAATAACCAAGGAATAATTAACAAATTAAATGACAAGAACAAAATTAAACATATTAAATATCAAGCATCAACAAATTAAGCCGAGATCAAATAAATCATTGAAAATAATTAATTGAAATCAAACTGTAATTATTGAGGAATCATGTACAAATCATGCTAAAATAAAAGGAGTAAAACCCCTTTTTTGTTTTCTTCTTGTCGCTTACACCGAAAACCACTGAATGAATGAATAAAAAGTGATGTAGACGTTTGTTTATATAGTAATTAGATAGGTTGGAACATTGACGCTTTCAGTCCCTCATCATTCTTGACGTAATGAGTTTAATCCTTAAAACTTTCATGAAATATAACACTTTTAGTCCCTTGATGAGTCATACTTTACGGCGTAACGACATTGACCACGTTACACCATAAACCTTCTGACGCGGCATTTTATCTTCAAGTGTAAAAATATGTTACGGCGTAATTATATCACCCGGTTACGCCGTAACCCTTAGTCAGCAAAATAATATTTTCTATAATAATTGATTACGGCGTAACTCCTGTGGGACGTTATGCCGTAATGCCTCGTTAGTACCAAATCATCGTAATTAATAAATGATTACGGCGTAATTCCTGCGGGACGTTACGCTGTAATGTCTTGAAAATCCAATATTGCTCGTATTTGTGTCCAAATCCTGTTTTTCTTGCACAAATACATGATTTCATCATGAAAAACAATAAATAAGTGATTAAGTACCATTTTCAGGAATTTATGAGATATTTATAAGCATCTTGATAGGGAATTTGATACCAAAAAGTATTAAATATTTGATGTTATCATAAAGCATTGTAAATAACTATTTTAGCTTCATTGTTTTTAGCAAGTCTCTTTCTAAGATCATCGCTTTGTTTAACAAAAGATACGAATTCATCCTTATTAGTTTTGGGATTATTTTGAGTAGGCGGAAATTCACCATAGATAATAACATGCCAAAGATTTAGATCTTTTGATTTCACATAAGTCTCGAATCTATTTTAGCAATAAATGAATCCATCACTTTCGAAGAGTGATGGTCTTTGCATAGATTGTCCTCCTAAATATTTTTTCGATTCCATAAATTGATTCAAGTTTTAAAATACAATTTATTTTAAAAATCTTGTTTGACGTGGCTTCTGATACCAATTGTGGAAACTAGAAAGGGGGTTGAATAGTTTATCGCTTTTTAAAATTGTTTACCATTTGTATATAAAACCTTAGATTTGAGTTTATATGATTTTAATATCCACACAATATGAGAAATCAAGATAAGTAAATAAATAATAACACAATATTAATTTACGAGACAAAAGGAAAGAGTTAGAAAGATCAAACCACAACACAAACATTTATAGTGGTTCAGTAACGAAGCTCCTCTTCGCCCTACTCCACTCCTCGAGTACCCAACTCAATAGTTCTCTTCGCTATGTCAACAAGCTCCCTTTAGGCGGAGAAAACCGTACACAAGTAGCTTACACCAATTTTCGACACTAAGCCAAATGTCAAGTTCTAATATTAGCTAGAACCAATCTACCACACACTTGTATTTTAAGGCCTAAAATACTAACCACTCTTCACAAGTATTTACCTCACCTAAATACCATTACGATCAACTCGATCTAACTATTACACACGATCACAAGAGATATGAATGAATTACAACATACAACACAATCGTAACTAAGTTACGGAAACATAAACTAAACTATAATACTTGTATCTTGTCGATTACGAGTATTCTTTTTTTGCACTTGGAGAGAAAAGCTTGAATCACTTAGGAAAAATGCTTATGTTAATTGAATGATCAAAGGTTTTGGAATAGTTAGATATGTGTTTGTTGATTTAAAACAGAGAAAATAAGTGTGCAAAAGGTAAAAAAATATGTCAAAACAGTCCACTATTTATAGGCAAAGCTGGGAGCCAAATGTCACACCCCGCTAAAGGGGAAATGCGAGGTGCAACATATTAATAAACATCACACATGTAGAATACTTAATAATCAATAACACACAAAGAACAATGAAGAAATCTAGAGATAGAAAGAGGTTGGGAGGAAGTTTCTAGTGAGAGAAAGTAAAAGAGAAAATGCACACTTAGATTATGAGAAAAACAACCAACCAACACCGTCTCTATGTGTGGAGAGGGTATTTATACAAAAGATAGGGCCGGCCTAATGGGCTAAGTCCATGGGCTTTCCATGGGCTTTTCCTAAGCTAGCCTATCTAGTTTCCAAATATTACTTTATGAGCTATCGAACGATATAATGGAAGTTACCGATACTTTTCGTGATCCTAACAATCTCCCCCTAAGGCCACTCCATTTTACAAAAACTTAAACCTAGCATACTATGCTTTGTCTTCAGTCTTGTGCTCGCAGACTTGATTTCTTTACTTCATCTTGTGAACATGATGTAGTGAACTTTGACTTTAGTATTTGACTTATATCTCTGACTTGACATGAATGTGATCTTGATCACTTAGAGATCATTAGCCAAATATAATCTCCTTTATCATCAACTTGTGATATTTTCCATCTTGTGCACTTGTGACCTTCAAACTGACATGCTCGTACTTTTCTTGATTCTTTAACTTGAAAGCTTTAATAATGCATCTTTCTTGAAGTTCTTTAACTTTATCAGAGTAGCAAAGTCTTGAAACATGTACTTGAGCTTTTATGATATCTTTATAAATGTCGGTCGAGTATGAGCATGTGGCTATGAATCTTACTCGTCCACGTCTAGCTGCTGCCACCATCGGGAATACCTGCAGGTTTAGGTTAATGATAATCAACGAATATGGATGAAAGTGTCTTTGTCACTTCGTCGAATATGATTGCAATAACCAAGGTTCCCCGTTGATCAGTATAAATACTGCCTGTGATCAAATAGAATTCCGAAGAATCTTCTTGACAGGGTTTCGCAGCTATACTAGCCGTTCTCATTACCAGAACGTCTCAAAGCAGACAACACGGTATGAGTGAACCAGCGAGTTACTATCTCACCGACTGAAATAAAAATTGATTTGAAAACCAATTGACGTGTCACTTTTGCCAAAGTGTTTTTGTGACACATCGAGAGTTTTAAGGATTTCAAAATTCATCAATCGCCAATTCATATACTGGAACAAGTTTGATTCATGTAGAATCACACCATTGTTTCTTTCTAGTTGTCACAAGCTTGATTCATATAGAATCGCACAAGTCACCTACCAAGAGCTTGTTTGATGTTGGCTCAAGCAGGATTTCCATCGTCATTGTAAATACTTTAGTATCACTCTGATGTTCTGGAAAAATCACAAGGATAATGCGTAGGACTCTTAAGTTATTACTTGTTTTCATAATGTGTGAGCAACAAATATATTTGAACAGTGTCCTAGTGAGATTTATGGATGATCTCTATTGGCTCTAGACTCTATAGTGCACCTTTGGTTTTAGTAATCGGAGGTTGGAGCGGACTGCCACCTTTTCAATACAAACTGACTCAGAGTGAGAAAGTCAATAGAAATGCGTGTAATCTCCGTGAGAAATGAAACAAGAGTCTGTTAAGAGACCTTGAGTGGCTAGAGAGGGTTGTTCATTGCGTCACTGGGTCCATGATGACTGTCTTCAATACCAGATAACAGCTTAGTATTTCTGACAGTTTATGTATTGACCCGGTTTCTGCCTAAGTGTATGAAGGGATTCTTTCTTTTCACCCTTTATCCTTACAATTCTTTTTCATTCTTTAACCCCTTTAGTGCTTACCGAGACTTCATGACTAGTACCCTGTTGGGTTTGTTCTAGTACTAGCTCCATCTTAGTCGGCACTATTCTTTTATTCTCACTTTTACTCCTTTTTTATCATACCTAAGGACTTCTACACTAACTAGTGGATTATCCCTGGGTAGATTCCTCCGGTTCTAGATGGATCATAGGAACGAATACCTAATCTTAACCACCTTATAACTCCAAGTAATTAAATATATGGTCAGTCTTTTGGTATTGTTCACAGCCTTAAAACCTTTTGAAAATATCGATCAAGATGCTTTGAAAATCATTTAGTATCTAGATGGTTTTACTTTTCAAAAATTGCCCCCCTTTAACATGTGCATCGATATTCGAAAATGTTTAGCACATGAAGGTTGAAGTACGCACTTGAGTCCATAGAATCACATCATTAGTCATATATATTAATCACATTTTCTCCCCTTATCAAAAATGTTAAATCTTTTAATATTTTGGTTATCAATTGACTTAAAATACATATGCATTTGGGGAGAAAAATGTTCCGATTATTCACAAGTCATATTAGAAACATTTTGATGCTCCCCCCTCAAATTATGAGGGTATGATATGGTGTTTGAGTACGTTAATTTAAAAAAATTGAATTTACTAAGAAATTCTTAAAAATTCATACTCAAACACGATATATGCCTATTATTAGTCTACACTATTTATTTACATATTCACAAGATTTATTGTTATACGAGAGATAGACCTGAAATGAGATGGGACAACATATGACAAATTCATATTGTCTGCTCCAGCAGCCTGAGGTCATTCCCGTATTCTCTTCCACTAACAAACTTCTCCAGATTCCACATCAACCTCCTCTCATAAAGCTGCTTGTCGATATCCTGAACCATAACCCGAGCCCTTCGTTTGTTTAATCCACTCTATTTCCTCTTTGGAAGATATTCCATCCTTATTCCCTTAGCAATATTATGAAAAACAGTTTGAACATCATTGAGCGTGCCATCACTGAATTTATAGAGTTTATTAGCGCGCATCAATCTATTTCTGTTGTTCTGGTCCTTGTATATCACTCCTTTAGGGTCTGAATATGCAGTGTATGCGGTTCTGTTCCTGAGATTTGACCTGAATTTGTCTGGCTTAGAAAGGTTGAGTTTCTTTTGGTAACTTTCGACACCTAGTTAAAGATCTTCCACCTGCCTTTGAATGACAATCCGTCTGGTGAACATACGTAATGCCACATTCAAGTCATATTGTTCGTCGATTGTGAGATTGGTCAGCTTCTGTTGAACAAGTAGAAGTAACATGTCTTCTATGTCTTGTAGGCGAAGTCGTGGGAAATCACCTTCTCTAAACTTGTACAGCTTTTGATCATCTCGACGAACTTCAATCTCTTCCAAGTGACCGTAGTCATACTTCTTCATAATCGTAAGTCTGGTAATCGCAATGATTCTTTTCCTGGAGTAGACATCCTTTGACGAAGACATGTTGGCAGCAAACCCGTAGAAATGTTGACGTTTGGGACCCCAGTGTGAAGTACCCCAATAAGCATGTTTATCATATATCACCTTCACGGGACTCCACAAATTACGAACCAAGTCTTCAATCCATTTGATCTCATATGTATCAGCCTTTGTCTTCATAACCGAAGTTGAGTACCGTCTGCTTAAATCTCCTCCTTTTAGATATTCTAGATCGTTGTTGATAAAGATATCCTGAGGGATGACTTGACGGCCTCGATGATCTGGAATCAACAGGAGAGATTTATTGAGATCGAACGGATACGGTTTGCCTTTAGGGTTATGTCAGTCGAGTCGTTCAGTTGTGGCCTTGGAACATTCTTTAAGATGATACTCTAATTCTGTAAGACTTTTGCAGGTGCCTTTGAGTAGCTCGAATGCCGGTCCAACTAGAATTTCTTGAGTCAGATCTTTAATGTTGAGCCGATTCAGGACAAATGCAGAGAAGTCGAATGTGGTATCCATGAGCTCATCGAATGAAGTACGAGGTTCTTTAGCATGAGCAACTTGACTAATCCAGGTCTGAGGAGGTCGGGAGTGAACATGTTGTCTCTTATTCCAATCAGAATCAGGAGTTGGAGGTCGTTCGGGTTTCTTAAACCAATTAGCCTTAGAAACCTCCTTGTTAGCGGGTTGTTTATCATTGTTACTCATGTCAAACTCTTGATCCTGTTGCACTCCCGAGTCATCAACTGTGTAACTTGGCTCCTCTACATGGGCAGACTTGCCAAAAAGCCTATGTTGAGATTGGGAGGCATCTTTAGAGGTGCTTGAAGACTTCTTTTCCTTTGACCTTGAATCTCTGAATGACTCAGCTTCTTTGCTTGATTTCCTTCTTTTCGTCCCTCAGTCTGATCCAGCGGAGAGGTCTTGATCTTTGTCTCTATCGTCTTGACTCCTCTTCAACGTAAAGACTTCACCATATGTATCAAATAGATCTTTGTCATTTTGATAAGATTTTACAAGAGCATCATAAAGTTCCCTTTTATAGTCAGCTTTATCATATGACATGTTCTTCTCCATCTTGTATATAAGTATCTTTGTAAGATCAAACTCGAAGAGTGATGCGGCTGCCTCATAAGTTGACTTTAGTTGAGAGGAAGACCTTGCCAAGACTGAAGCTTCTAATGATTCTGTGACATTTTTCTCTATCACATGAGTTGCAAAGTCTAAGACTGCTTGGGGAAGAATCTGAGGAAGTTGAGTGTTGACTTCTTCTTTAAGAATAGTTCTTATTGATGTGTCAATGAGTTCTATATAATCTCTCTTCTCATCTTGAGCTTCTTCTCTACAGTCGAAATTATGTGCTATAATGGCCTTTTGGATAGCTTCTCTAAGTTTGTTGTCAATGTAGCGATCAACTATAGCAGTATTGGAGGAGAGAGCTTAAGCATACTGGTTAACTTGCTTTATCTCTGACATATCTTTTTCTAGGTTGGTGACTTTGTCGTTGAACTTGAATACCAATGAGAAATCCAGAAGTGAAGGAAATGAGGTTGTAGCTACAGAAGTTGTTGGTGTTGGAGTTGGTGTTGCTTGTTGTGGAATAGGATTGAAGAAATGAGGTGGTGGAGGAATAGTTATAGTAAAAACGGATGTGATTTTAGTAACTGCCGTTTATGACGAGCCGTGGTGTCCATCAAAGAAGCAATCTCATTGTCAGCTAGATATGGATTCTCAAGATTTAGGAGCTTGCTTGTAAAGTCGAAGGATACAGAAGAACTTTGTACAGGTTCATCAGTCTTCTGTGTGTCAAGGACCGGTGTAAGTGTCACATGAGCGTCTTCCTGTACTTGCTCAAATCCTGACTCTTGAGACACATTTTATTGGCCTGAGCCACCTTAATCAGCATTGTTTATATCAGTATCTTGATTTCCCAAATTCACATTCACGTCTTTATACAGATCCTTAGTGACCTCATCATCTTCTTCTTCATCCATCTTCTCTTTATCATCAATCTTTTCTTCATCATCAAACTTTTCTTTTTCTTTTTCATAGTATTCAGTGCTAGACTGATTAAGAACAGGAATCTTGATTCTGTCTGACTCAGTTCTATCACTATCAGTCTCTTCGTCATCGTCATTCGTGTCATCATCTTCTTGGTTATCATCATCATTAGCATCATCATCGTCATTATTATCACCATTGTCACTTTCATCTTCAGAATCATTTTCATCATCATCTTCTTCTCTACTATCACCTCAAGACTCTTTCTTACTTTTAGAATCGTATTTGGGTACATTGGGAACCCCTGGTTTAGTACCAGTTCCTTCATCTGTACTAGAAGTCTTGAGATGTTGCTCATCAGGAACCCCTGATTCAAAATCAGTTCCATCACCTGAGCCACTTGCTTGTGATATACGAAAGTCTTTCTTGCTTCGTTTGGTGGCCTCCTTGAGATGAGCAACTTCAGAAAGTGCTACATCAGAGAGAACATTCAAACCCTTGCCTCTGTCAGCCTTTATCGGTGCCTTCTTCTTAGTCGGTTTAGGTTTGGTAGCTGTAACTTTCTTAGCTTTAGCAGACTTCTTCTTGGAAGGAGATTCCTTATATGAGATGGCTGAATCTGATTTCTTTTGACTTTTCCTTGACTTTGGAGGTTCAGCTCCTGAAAAAATTGCATAATAAGTCTTGTAAGCAATAAAGTCCAACAGGGCTTGATTCATCATTGCTTTTGGAATTATTGCACCATACACTTGAGTTTCTGCATGTATGGGGACAAATCTTATGGTACCCAGTACACTGTCATCCCTAGCAGTGTGCATGAACATTCTGTTCCTCATTGAGATAGATTTATCTTTTGTAAAAAAGTGATGAATGATTATCTTTGTGAATCTTGGATAGAACATCTTGTCTTGCTTCTTAGAATCTATCTTATCAATCTGGTAAGCCATGTCCTCCCAGATTAAAGCCACAGAATCCAGATTCTTCTTGTAGTACATTCCCCATAGGATTTGTACTCTTGAAAGTCGAATCTTATCCAGACTAGATACATTGCCACAAAGATAATTGTTGATGATGGATGCAAAGGTTCTCCACAGTTGGTGTAGATGATCAACAATAACATCTGTGATGTACTTGATGTCTCCAGTATGACCAAGTTTACGGATGAATGATAGAGCTTCCTCTTCAGTAGGTGGTTCATCAAATGCTTTACCTGGAACCTTAGGACATATGTTAAGAATTTCTCTAAACACTTCAACATTCACAGAGAACCTTTTCTTGTCGATCGTGAATTGATAAGATGATTTGTGTTTGATGATGGCAGCCCGGAATTAATGCATATAGATGAGATGGACTTCAGCTGTGATAAGGAATGCAGGATAGCATGTAGTAAGAGCAAGGGCGTCCAACGCTACTTGATAAGTAGGTTCCTTAAGCTTCATTCCTGGATTGATCCTCATGTTTCATTTGCCAATAACATGACGGTTCTCAGGAGCAACAAGGGCATTGTCCAGTGCGATTTGTTGATCTTTGGAAGTCATGATTCTGCTAAGAGTTTGCCAATACAGTTTATGTATAACCAAGTTTATATATAACACTAAAAGGCATATTGTTTAAGTGACAGGCAGGCATTTATCAAACGTTGTCTAGATTGCATAATTAACCAATTTTAATTAGCTACCTAAACAATGTTGTAATACGCCTCTTAAAGAAAGAGCTAATTCGCCTCCTAAAGGAAAGATGCTAATTCGCCTCTTAAAGGAAAAATGTTAATTCGCCTCCTTAAGAAAATTGTCTAATTCACCTCTTAAAGGAAAATGTCTAATTCACCTCTGAAAGTAAAGTACTAATTCGCCTCCTTAAGAGAAGGGATTAATTCGCCTCCTAAATAGGGTGGATTAATTCGCCTCTTGAAGGGGGAACTAATTTGCCTCCTGAAGAGGGAACTAATTCGCTTCCTGAAGAGGAGAATTATTTCGCCTCCTAAAGGAGAGAATTAATTTGCCTCCTTCACACTTTATTAATTCGCCTCAGATTATAAATTTATAACCTTTGTGATTTTTAAGCTTCATTAGTCATATAAAAAAATATATGTTGGAGTATGCTCATGTCATAATAAATAATATACGGCTGGAAACATGTGAGCCTATGGGGTCACACACATATACATTAAGGTGCCACTGTATATATATCGTGTTTATTGTATTCAATGTATATAAATAAACTACGTAACTCGGGATCAATATTGGGCTTATAATAACTAAGTAATGTACTTAGTTTATTGGACTGAGCAAACAAATGGCAAGCCCATTTGAGCCTACCATATGGCCGGCCTAAGATGTAAAAGAAAAGAGAAGGAAAGCTCAAGAGGGTTAATGGTTAACTGGATCATGATAACTACTAATTGATTTAGTCATTAGGAGTTACAAATCAATTAACCACTTACCATTTTAATTGGATTTATGATAACTACTAATTGATTTAGTCATTATGAGTTACAAATCAATTAAATACTTACCAAGTTTTTCTTCTCTCTCTCTTCCTATAAAAGGGGCGGCATAAACATAAACAAAGTAAGAGTTTTTTTTTGTTTTCTTGATCTATTACATTGATTCTTGTTCATTCAAAGTATAATCTATTACATTGATTCTTGTTCTTGTTCATTCATTCAAAGTATAATTCAAAGATGAACCTACAACCATAGTAACTAAGTGAAAGTCATTAGACTACTCTTGAAAGAACATTCTAAAAGGCTTTTTAAGGACTAAAGACATGTTTATTATTTACGGATTTTAATAAAGAGATTAGTATTGAGCTTATACACTAATGCTTAATTTGATTGAGATATTCTCAATCCTAGTAATAGCAGGATTTTCATCATAAATGTTAGTAATACATTAAATGGGTCAAATTATTGAATTTCTCAATTTCGCCAAAGAATATTTATAGTGACACTGACAGATTAAAATGTTAGTAATACATTAAATGGGTCAAATTA
>BQNB010058439.1:21897-33422 GCA_026074375.1 Tanacetum coccineum | reverse complement strand
ACAAACAATTTAAAAATAACCAGGTTGTCTCCTAGGAAGCACTTTTGTTTCAGCCGGTCGTTAAGTTCGACCTTTTTCATTCTCTTCATTCTTCATCAATTGGTGCATTTTACGGTCCACCCGCGATCTTTTTTGTTGAAGAGGTCATGGTAGATACAAGACATACTCCTAGGGTTCTCTCCACAATGCTTATCTTACTTGGTTCCACAGCGATGAATTCTTCATCAAGACCCATCGAATATCGTATGACTGTAAATTCCTCAGTTTTGCATAGCTCGTCTTGATTGCTAATATTGCGGCGAGCGGGAACTGGTATCGGAGAATATTCTCTGTCGATAATTTCATAGATATCTTTTCTATCCTGTGCATCCAAGTATGGTTTATAAAATGAATCAGAGCATGTCTTTTTGTAATGTTCATCACATGGTTCATCGTTGAGGTCGCTAATCGTTTCCTTAGTACGTTCATTTACGTAAAACTCCCATAACCCATTTTGGGTATTTTTGTCAATCTCCTAATAGTTGTCAAATTTTATCGCAAGCCAGCATAGAAATTCAAGGTAGTATGTGCCATTATCCAAGTCATCGGGCACCTTACTATTGCAGGAATGGGATAAGGGGTAATATTTAGTAGAGAACTTTTTACACATTTTATTCCAACTGATGGTTGTCCCTTCGATCTCTTCGCTCCACCATTCTTTAGCATCTCCACTGAGTGATTGTTAGAAAACGTGTAATCGAAGCTCATTCATATCCACATCAAAAATTTTAATCCATCCGGTTATTTCAAGTATTTTGCTGATGTGGTTGATTACGTCTCCTCCATCTGTTCCGTTGAAAGTGTTGTCCTTAAGTATTTTTAGGAATTCATCCCCAATTTTTAGTTCGTGATTTTTGTTTGTTGGGGGGTTAGTCTCACTTCTCATTCTGTCATTCGCATCTTTGTTACTTGACATTGTCTCCTAGTAAACACCGCTTTTCATAAAATGTTAGTAAATATAGAGGATTCAAACGCAAAGAAATTCAGATTGTTGTTCAAACGGTTTCCTGAGAATAAACACAGATGATCAGTAGGATGTGCTCTCACAGGGGAGAACACATAAAACAAAAAAAACCGATTTGAAATACTGGTACTGTATCAGATGACGAATACGCCGTATCTTATTGATCAGGATACGCCGTATGGGTCTGTTGAATATCAGTACGCCATATTGAGTTCACAGAATACGCCGAATCGTTTTGGGAACAGATACGCCGTTTAGACTGCAAAAACAATACGCGATCCTGGGTAGAAGTTTAGATACGCCGCATTCAACTAGTGGATACGCCGTATCAAGTGATCAGTCAGAACAAAATACTAATTTTAAAATACAATTAAATAATGCAATTAAATTAAACACACAATTAAACTAAATAATTAGCAGTCAAAATTAATTAATTAATTTACACTAAACAAGTAAAAGGTTAGAAACACTAATAAGAATAATGATTAAACAATTCACTACCCGGTCAAGATGTAGCTTCGCGGTAAGTAGGGTGTCGAATACTAAGAGTGAACGTTAACCTAATATTCTATCAGTATTTTAGTCTATCTAGATTAGTCTAATTACTTGTTAAACCTATGCTATACATATTTACTAGAGGTAAATGGGGGGTTTTCAGCCTGAGAGACTGGCACAGGTTTAGTGGTGACAAAGATTAATTCAAAACACAATAAACACTAAAGCAAATAATCACAAGATAAAGAAGCGGTACAAGCCAAATAATAGAAAATTGTATTAACCATGTTAAATCCGATTAAATTTTGATTTGTTTGTTTAGTGCAATGGCTACTTATTTCGAGGCGGCATATACTTCTCAAGACTTAGGCGGTTCTTCATCCTAAGACCTAGATATGAACAATCCTGTCACGATTAACGCATCCGCATAAAGCATCCATTAGTCTAATTATAATCTATCATAGGGAATTAAAGCAGCGGTGATCCTGTTAATACCCTAGCCATCATGACTTTACCCACTTATTACTTGATGTTGTTTTATACACCGGTAGTCCACCACCAAAATCAATACCAATTAATTAAGAACATGATCGCTGAACAATTATCGGGTCACCTGCCGGTCTAACTAAGCTTGTAATCAAAGGGTAAGGATAAGGTGTCATTTGTGATCCTATTGGTCCGGGCATACAAAACACAACATGAAGAGCTATCCTGGTATCTAGATTACTAGTTATGTCTCACTAAACCCAGTTGAATGATAGGTCGCATGTACAAGCACATAAACAAGTATAAGGCGATAAACATAATTAAACAACAATGATAAATTAAGCAAGCCAGATTAAAACAAACCAAACATTATAATCTTCATTAACATGGCTAATACCAATCATTGTCATTTTACAAACGTGATCAAACAATTATAAATCGAATGATTAAGAAAGTAAGAATTACACGATGTCTTCTATGGAATTATGGTTGGTGCTTGACCTTGGCTACTTCTAATATCTTGGAAAATTCGACTTCAGAGAGTATGGTATAGAGAATGTAATTTTTGCACACTGAAACTCGTTTTTAAGTCTTGTATTTATAGTGTCTGAAAATAGCCTGGATACGCCGTATGGAGATATGCACATACGGCGTATAGGGTTAATTTCCTTTGAGTCCGCGATAAGATCAAATAAATCAAGATTAATTACCATCAATCACATTAATTGCATATCTTTGACTGATGACCAGCTGTGCATACGACGTATAGGTGATGAGTGATATGCCGAATAGGGAATTGATCTTTTGTTCGTATTCTTGTGATGAGCTGGCGCTGATACGCCGTATCTTCTTTGCTGGATACGGCGTATAGTAGTAAATAATAGTTTTCTTCAAATGTCTTCATTTCAGCTTTAGAATTGCGCCTTTTAGCTTCATCTTCACAAGTTACTCCATAATTACTACAATTATAAACTTTAAGCAATGAAGTTCTAATATCTTGCAATAATTATATAAAAGTGGGTAAAATGTATAGGATAAATGATGGTAAAATGTGACGTTATTTGATGATATCACGTACAAATGCCATTAGTGCTTTTTTGATCCACGTAGTCTCCTACGTGATCGAAGTTATACTATAATTTCTAAACCGGTACCCTTAGGATGCCATAATCCTAAGTGGGTTGTACCCTTAATATATCTAAAAATGCGTTTCACAGCTTCAAGATGAGATGTTTTGGGATCCTCTTAAAATTACGTGCATAGGCAAACACTAAACTATCAAGCCTACTAGCAATTAAATAAAGTAAACTAACAATCATACCTCGATATTCGGTGTTATCCATGGATTCACCTTCGTCGTCCTTAGTTAGCTTGGTCTTCGTATACTTCGGCGTCTTATCGGCTTAGAGTCTTCTCACCCGAACTTCTTTAGCATCTCCTTAATGTACTTAGATTGGTTGAAGAATATACAGTCTTCCATTTGTTTTATTTTAAGACCCAATAAAAAGTTTAACTCGCCCATCATACTCATTTCAAACTCGTCGTGCATAATTTTTGTAAAATCATCGCATAACTCTTGACAAGTTGTTCTGAATATAATATCGTCAACATATATTTGAACAATAATAAGATGTGATTTTCTTTTCTTAGTAAAAATTGTGTTATCGATGATTCCCATGAAATACTCATGTTTTAGCAAAAATGATTTTAGTCTATAATATCAAGCTTTTTAGGAGATTGATCAAGACCATGCAAAGCCTTTTTAAGTTTATTAACGTGATTAGGTTTTTCAAAATTAATAAAAACTGGAGGTTAAGAAACGTAAACCTCTTTGTTTATAAAACTATTTAGAAAAGCACTTTTGCTGTCCATTTGAAATAAATTTAAAATCGTTTGCACAAGCGTGAGTAAGAAGTATCCGGATAGACTCCAATCTAGCTATCAGAGCGTATGTTTCATCGTAATATATCCCTTCTTGTTGATTGTAACGTTGTGCTAATAACCTAGCCTTCTTCCTAGACACGATTCTAATTTTGTCTAACTTATTTCTAAACACCCATTTTGTTCCTATGGTTGATTGTTTTTTAGGTAGAGGTACTAAATCCTAAACTTCATTTGCTATGAATTGGTTTAATTCTTCTTGCGTGGCTACTACCCAACTCTCATCTTTTAATGCCTCATTGACATTCTTAGGTTCTATGGTTGATATGAAAAAAAAGATATTACTTTTGTTTTGGACTTGTGATCTTAACGATCTCTCATTTAATCTTCCTATGACTTTATCTAATGGGTAATTTTTAGACTCTTTAACATTTGCAACTAAATCATCTTCAAGTGTTTCATTTTCTAAGTTGTTATCTAAGTCAACTTGATTTTCTATGGCTTTTTCTCCACCAACATCATCATCCACCAAGGGCGATGATTTGGTAGGAGGAGGAATTTCATCAAATGTCACGTTTAGTGACTCCTTGATTTTCATGGTGTGTTTAATTAAGTTGATGTAAGCTTTGCTATTTTGAGAATATCCTAAGAGTATACCCTCATAAGACGTTGGGTCAAACTTGGTGAGGTAGTCTTTAGTGTTTATGATGAATCACTTGCTTCCAAATACTTTGAAGTATTATAGAGTGGGTTTCCTACCTTTATAGATTTCATAAGGCGTTTGACCCAAGATCAGCCTAATCAAAATCCTATTTAGAATGTAAGTTGAGGTGTCAACCGCGTTACACCAAAACTTTAAAGGAATTGATCGTTCATTTAACATTGCTCTACACATTTCTTGTAATGTACACTTTTTCCTTTCAACAACCCCATTTGATTAAGGAGTACGTGGAGCCGAGAAGTTATGAGTAATGCCATTAGCATCACAAAAGCTGTGAATTGTACTTCTTTGTCAAATTCCCGACCATGATCCATTTTAATAGAAATGATTAAACATCCTAGTTGATTTTATATTTTATTACTTAAGATTTCAAATTGTTCAAAAGCTTCATTTTTAGTTTTCAAAAATGTAGTCTAAGTGTATCTTGAATAATCGTCCACAATCACTAAAGTATAGAGGTTACGCGAACGGACCGAACAAGTCCATGTGTAAAAGTTCTAGACATCTATTCATTGAAATCTTTAGCCTTATGGCTAGCGTGATCTTGTTTCCTAATTTTACAAGCGTCACAAAAGTGTTGATAAATTTTTAGCTTAGGTTTGTTTCTTACTAATTCTTTATATGATAAAGATTGAATAAGATGCATATTTGCGTGACCTAGTCTTCTATGCCACAATGTAGAGATAATGTGTCAAGACACAACTTATCTTAAGACTTATTTCCTAGTTTCATGACGTATAAGCCATTTTTCCTGATTCCTTTACCTATGACATTTCCATCTTTAGTTATTTCACTATCGTTTTTCGTAAATAAAATTCTACACTTATTATCACAAATTTGACCTATGCATAGCAAATTAAATGCTAAGTTATCTACGTGTTCTACGTTATAGATAGTAAGAGATTTATTAGAAACCTTATCGTTGCCAATGATCTTGCCTTTTAAGTTGCCACCAAAAACTACATTACCTCCGTCATATGACTTGTACGTTGAAAATAGACTTTTGTTTCCCGTCATGTTTTTGGAGTATCCACTATCTTTAGTTCATTCGTCTGGCTCCAAACCAATTCTAAAGCATACATATTTAAACAAATTCAAACTCAAGCATTTGGTCCCTAATATCTCATGGGTCCATACATGTTAGTGTTATACATTCCTTGCATTTGTTTAGGATATTCAAATGGAATGCAATTTCCCATATGCATGAATCCTTGAGATTGATTATAATTCCAATTCATGGGATAATAACTTAGGTATATAGGACCACTAGAATTTCTACTAGGTTGAGGTGTTTTAGACCTAGGTTGAGAAGAAGAGGTTCTTCTATAGACTCAGTTTTAACAAATCCTAGACCATTCTTTATGGATGGCTTAAGAGGTTGTTTGATGGTGTTCTCAGTAGCGTTTTGTATTGCTTTCTTTGTAACAACAACAAAATCCATTTGAGATGAAGCGATAGGCTTAAAATCATGTTTTGTCCCATTTTTGGAGTCTGGCGGATCCATGGATCCCATACTTTGGGATTCGTCCCCTTTGGGTAAGGATCCATCGGCTGCCAAAACTTCAACGGGCTTGACAAATTTTACTTGTTTTATTTTGATAGTTGATGCTTTAGTTTTATTAAACCCAGGTTGTAGTCTATCACTTGGTGACTTTTGAGAGTTTAACATTTCTTTTATTGAATGAGTACTTTGATCAAATTTAATGAACTTAGACGCATTTAAACAAGTTTAGATTGCGTTTCTTTAAGCTTGTGTTTTTCCAAATGATGTTCTTAACATGATTCACATGCGAAGTCAATGACTTTGATTTTCTCAAGTCTTTTAACTTTTTTCTTTTAATTTAAATTTTTTATTTTAAAAGACTTTTGTTAGTTTTCAAAAACTTGTTTTTGTTGATGAACTTTAAGCTTAGTTCACATAATTTGTTATATTCATTTTTCATAGTATCATTATTAATATAATCAGCATTACCACTATAATAAGAAGAGTCGGAAATTACCTCATTAGATGATTGAGCCATGAGACACATTTCCTTGTTGGTCTTCTCGTTGTACTCTTACTCGTTATCATTCCAAGAACCCCCAACAAAATCCTTTTGGTCCTTGTTTAATAGAGGCTTCAGATAGTCACCAATGTGATGATTCGGGTCTCCGCATCTAGAAATTTTCCGATCATTCTTTCCCTTCTTATCATCGCTTTTTCGGAATGACTTCTTTCATCTCATGGGTGCCTTATGAACCTACCCTTTCTTCTAAAGGGATGTTTGGTCTGATGGAATGGAAAGTAAAGAAAGAGAATGGGAGTGTTTCCTATTATTTGGTAAGTATCAGGAATGGAATTAGAGAACTAAAACGTCATTCTCTTTCCACCTATTTGATTCTTTAAAAAAAGTGAAGAATAGTGAGAATGGACAAAATAGGCACAACTCATTCACGGGTTTCATTCTTGTGAGAATCAAGGAGGCTATTAAAAAACTAGTTTAATTTTTTTACATGGTGATGTTCATAACTCATAAAAGTGTGGGCTTCGTGAATTGAAATTGTAAAAATAAAGAATTAAGATTGCAATGTGAACATGGCTTGATGGTATCTGTTGCGTACTTTTTAGATGAGGCGTGATACGTTTTAATTATCTTGAAGATGGATGACTTTTTTTTACAAAACAAATCAAATATTAATGTTCTTGATATTGTTTTATATTGATCGGTTAATGCTTTGGTTTTACATTTTTTTACTTTATTTTATTATAGGTATAAGCTATATAAAATATGTCTTTAGCTAATTCACGAGGCCATGGACATATGAAGATGAAACACTTTTTGATTTGGAATTGTTATATAATTATGGAAATTGTTGTTTTAGTGATCACGTTTTGTTAAAATTGTGGTTTCGCAACTTTGTAAAATACATATTGAAAAAAATTAGTCGGAGTTGAATAATAAAATTATTATTTACACGATCTTCCCAATAGCTACTTGTTTTACTTTTGTTGTATTGTATATTACATTCTTTCATGGTGTCAAACGAGATAATCAATCTTTAAACATATTCCTTCGCTTTATTCATTGGTTTCAGCAAACAATTGAATTCTTTCCCTTTTAATAAGGCTATTCTCTTTCTTAATAATTCCATTCTCTACAATAATTCCATTACGTGTAATTCACTCCTACCAAACACCCCCTAAAGAAATTCTTGAAGTCCCTTACCGCCATAGCATATTCTTCGTCTTCACTATCCGATGATGATGTTTCATCATCACTAGACTCTTTCTTAGCTTTTAAGGCAATGGACTTCACCTTCCCCTTTTTGCCTTTGTAAATCTCAAAATCTTTTTCCATGATTACCATATGTACTTTAAGATTACCGATAAGCTCTTCTAGAGCTAGTGATGAAAATCTATCGATCTTCAATCGCGGTGACCTTTCCCCCCACTTCAGATGAAGAGCCCTAAGAACAGCCTAACATAATTCTTGCTAAAGAAAACTTCAACAAGAGCTATAAGACTAGTAATAATAGTGATAAATATAGCAAAACCTCTATCTATAGATTCTTTTTTAAGGATAACAAATTGTTCATATTGCTGAACAAGAAGATCAATTTTATTATCATTGACTTGGCCATTACCTTGATGTATGATTATCAATGATTACCAAATTTCTTAGCCGTTTTACACATGAAAATTCTATTGTATTCCTATCTAGGTAAAGCATTATAAGAACCATTTTAGCCTCGTTATTTTTAGCAAGTTTATTTTTAAGGTCATCGATTTGACGATTATAATGAACTTCCTCATAAGGTTGAGTAGTAATGTTTTTGACAACTGGTGGAGAATCACCACTACTGATAATATGCCAAAGATCTAGATCTTTTGATTTCACATAAGTTTCAAATCTATTTTTCAATAAATAAACCGTCACTCTTAAATAGTGATGGTCTTTGCATAGACTGCCCTTCTTTGTAGTTTTCAAAATCCGTAGATCATTTCAAGTTTTAAATCTGATAAATTTTAAAAATCTTAGTGAGCGTGGCTCTAGTGCCAATTGAGGAAAACTAGAAAGTAGGTTGAATAGTTTTTACCATTTTAAAGTTAAAACTTAGATTCGTTGCCTAATGTGAAGTCAATTGAATAGACAAGTATGTATATAAATGCAAGACTATAAATGAATGAATAAATGCAATAAGTAAGTAAGTAAAGAAAGAAAATATCAAACCGATGACACGATGATTTATAGTGGTTCGGCCACAAAGCTCCTTTTCGCCGTACTTCACACCCCGAGTACCCAAATTGAGAGTTCATTGCACTATATCAACAAGCTCCCTTTAGACGGAGAAAATCGTACAACGTTGCTTACACTTTTTTCAGTACAAAACTATATACCGAGTCCTGGTTCGAGGTAGAACCAATTTAATCTTCACTATGAATTTTAAGGCCTAAAATACTAATCGATCACTCTACTTTGGTATATGGTGTATGATTACAAACTTTGGTGGATGATGGTGGAAAAATGAAAGACACAACAATGTGGTGACTCTATATGACTAGTAACACTTGAAGCTTGAATATCAACTTTGTGTTCTTCACGTGCTAGAAATTGGAAATAATTAGATCACTTGTAATGGTTATTGAACAAGTGTAATGATCAAAGAATGTATGTAAGAGATTAAATGAATGTATATGTGATGTGTCATGATGTGTGCAAGTTTTAAATTTATAACACGGTTACCGAGCTTCTTGGCGACACACACGAGCAAGTGTACTCGTCTGTAGTAGCAAGAGGATTAAATGGTAAGCCGAGATCTTTCACGGGGATTTTGACGTAATAAATAGTTGTTTTCCGAAGAGATGTTTAGCACTTTAACTAGTGAATAATAATAGCGAAGATTCAAATGATTAAGACTACACTAGATTTAACTAGTTTGAATAATCCGATTTGAAAGATTGTGATGAACACTTTGATATAAATGATTGTGATAATTAGAGGGTGATATAATCTATTGTTTTTTAAGACACTTGATCCTCGTCAAGATCTAAAATTATAAAAACAAGCTTTAAGTTTAATCACTCAATTCAAGACCAATTCAATTTTAATAAGTTTGATTCGCAGTTTGTTTCACAAAACATATTAACACCCACATTTATGTTTCTTGTTAGATCAAATCACTTAAGAAATGGTCAATACAAAAGGTAGCCAATCGTAGACAAAAAGGCTACAATTGATTGTTAACAATAACCCTTTCGACCTATAAAACTCTTAACAATCAACCCGATTTAATAAAACAATGTCACTACAAAACATAAACATAGATGGATCTTAGAATTAGCTGGAAATTGAATCAAAGCATGTTATCACAATCAAAAGTAAATCTTCATAACACAAACATCATTCAATCAAGTGCATAAAGGTACTAGCCACTCATGGCAAACAAAGACATATATTTAGAATTTATAGTGTTAGAAAACATAATTAAAAGTCTTACTAAGATTGTAATAAGTTTACAAAAGATGAGGTTTTGATGCCTTAAAGATTGGTGATGATTCTTTAATGTTCTTGACCTTTAAATGATGCTTGTTTCTTCTATAGAATCCTGGGAATTTTGGCTTTGAAAGAGAGTAGTGAGATCTAGGAATGATGGAGAGAAAAATGATGGAAGAGTTATGGAGTTGTATGTGTAAATCATAACCTAGGGACCTCTATTTATACTAATTACATAGCCTTAGGGTATTAAATGTTATGCTTGGGTACTAAGGGTTAGTAATCACCAGGATTCTAGAATGGTCTTGATCATTCTTGGTGCTAAAATCAAACTTGCAAAATCCGGAGGCAATCTAGTCGAACGACCAGATGGCCAGGTCGATCGACCAGATGTGTTTTCAGCTTCTGGATGAAAAGGCTGCGAGCTCATATCGTTAGGCTGGATTCCCTTTTGAGTAGATTTTTGGTCAAAACAACCCGGAAGAGGAGCCTTTTAACCATATTCATTCTAACTTCATTATTTTTGCTTTTTTCTTGATTTAACTACCTGTTTGCTTCGTTCTCGAGCGTGGGTCTTTATTCCTCAATCAAACTTGATTTGTTCTTCATCATGAAGCTTGGAAGCTTGCACCGATTGTTCTTTTTATTCTTGAGCTTGATTCTTAATGTGGGATTCTTCGTACTTGTATGACATCTCTTTTGCTCTTCTTTTCTTCCTTTTCTTGTATTTAGCTACATATAGACTTGCATATACACTTTGATATGATTAAGTAACAAAACCATATAGAACTAACCAAATAATAAATACAAAAGCACCGATAACGCGACTAAAAACATATACAATATGAGCGTTATCAAATCCTCTCACACTTAACCTTTGCTTTCCCTCAAGCAAATATAGAAGAAAACAAATCCACATGGTACACAAGAATGATTAGAAAAATATGAAGCAAGTCTACTAAGTACAAGTACGAGATAAGACTTATCGTTTAAGCTTTATTGGTTGGAAAAATTAAGTTGTATGATTTACATTTCTATGCACCTCACGAAAAAGGAATGAAGTATAATTCACTTATCACTTATTTTATTTGGTGGAGTAAGGAAGAAAAATCACACTCATAGCTCAGTCGTGACCAAATTTGTTGCCATAGGCTTGTATAAGAAACAAAACAATCCGATGGGGGCGTAAGCACCAAGTGTACATATCAAAAGAAGCATTTATCCGGTTGTTTAGGCTTTTGGGTTCAGTGGGTATGGATAAGGCATAGGAATGTATTTATGATGAGGTGTGTATCCAAATAACATGAAGTCTACAAACCAAGCATTGCTAGCACCACATTCCACTATCGGTCTGAATTTTGAATGATGATGCACTTTATTATTATTTTTATATTTTTCCGTATCATGACTTAGCACATTGACTAATTGATACCAATTTTCTTCTTCTTCCTTCATCTTCATAATA
>BQNB010058439.1:0-19230 GCA_026074375.1 Tanacetum coccineum | reverse complement strand
GGAATGGAATTAGAGAACTAAAACGTCATTCTCTTTCCACCTATTTGATTCTTTAAAAAAAGTGAAGAATAGTGAGAATGGAAAAAATAGGCACAACTCATTCTCGGGTTTCATTCTTGTGAGAATCAAGGAGGCTATTATAAAACTAGTTTAATTTTTTTACATGGTGATGTTCATAACTCATAAAAGTGTGGGCTTCGTGAATTGAAATTGTAAAAATAAAGAATTAAGATTGCAATGTGAACATGGCTTGATGGTATCTGTTGCGTACTTTTTAAATGAGGCGTGATACGTTTTAATTATCTTGAAGATGGATGACTTTTTTTTACAAAACAAATCAAATATTAATGTTCTTGATATTGTTTTATATTGATCGGTTAATGCTTTGGTTTTACATTTTTTTACTTTATTTTATTATAGGTATAAGCTATATAAAATATGTCTTTAGCTAATTCACGAGGCCATGGACATATGAAGATGAAACACTTTTTGATTTGGAATTGTTATATAATTATGGAAATTGCTGTTTTAGTGATCACGTTTTGTTAAAATTGTGGTTTCGCAACTTTGTAAAATACATATTGAAAAAAATTAGTCGGAGTTGAATAATAAAATTATTATTTACACGATCTTCCCAATAGCAACTTGTTTTACTTTTGTTGTATTGTATATTACATTCTTTCATGGTGTCAAACGAGATAATCAATCTTTAAACATATTCCCTCGCTTTATTCATTGGTTTCAGCAAACAATTGAATTCTTTCCCTTTTAATAAGGCTATTCTCTTTCTTAACAATTCTATTCTCTACAATAATTCCATTACGTGTAATTCACTCCTACCAAACACCCCCTAAAGAAATTCTTGAAGTCCCTTACCGCCATAGCATATTCTTCGTCTTCACTATCCGATGATGATGTTTCATCATCACTAGACTCTTTCTTAGCTTTTAAGGCAATGGACTTCACCTTCCCCTTTTTGCCTTTGTAAATCTCAAAATCTTTTTCCATGATTACCATATGTACTTTAAGATTACCGATAAGCTCTTCTAGAGCTAGTGATGAAAATCTATCGATCTTCAATCGCGGTGACCTTTCCCCCCACTTCAGATGAAGAGCCCTAAGAACAGCCTAACATAATTCTTGCTAAAGAAAACTTCAACAAGAGCTATAAGACTAGTAATAATAGTGATAAATATAGCAAAACCTCTATCTATAGATTCTTTTTTAAGGATAACAAATTGTTCATATTGCTGAACAAGAAGATCAGTTTTATTATCATTGACTTGGCCATTACCTTGATGTATGATTATCAATGATTACCAAATTTCTTAGCCGTTTTACACATGAAAATTCTATTGTATTCCTATCTAGGTAAAGCATTATAAGAACCATTTTAGCCTCGTTATTTTTAGCAAGTTTATTTTTAAGGTCATCGATTTGACGATTATAATGAACTTCCTCATAAGCTTGAGTAGTAATGTTTTTGACAACTGGTGGAGAATCACCACTACTGATAATAGGCCAAAGATCTAGATCTTTTGATTTCACATAAGTTTCAAATCTATTTTTCAATAAATAAACCGTCACTCTCAAATAGTGATGGTCTTTGCATAGACTGCCCTTCTTTGTAGTTTTCAAAATCCGTAGATCGTTTCAAGTTTTAAATCTGATAAATTTTAAAAATCTTAATGAGCGTGGCTCTAATGCCAATTGAGAAAAACTAGAAAGTAGGTTGAATAGTTTTTACTATTTTAAAGTTAAAACTTAGATTCGTTGCCTAATGTGAAGTCAATTGAATAGACAAGTATGTATATAAATGCAAGACTATAAATGAATGAATAAATGCAATAAGTAAGTAAGTAAAGAAAGAAAATATCAAACCGATGACACGATGATTTATAGTGGTTCGGCCACAAAGCTCCTTTTCGCCGTACTTCACACCCCGAGTACCCAAATTGAGAGTTCATTGCACTATATCAACAAGCTCCCTTTAGACGGAGAAAATCGTACAACGTTGCTTACACTTTTTTCAGTACAAAACTATATACCGAGTCCTGGTTCGAGGTAGAACCAATTTAATCTTCACTATGAATTTTAAGGCCTAAAATACTAATCGATCACTCTACTTTGGTATATGGTGTATGATTACAAACTTTGGTGGATGATGGTGGAAAAATGAAAGACACAACAATGTGGTGACTCTATATGACTAGTAACACTTGAAGCTTGAATATCAACTTTGTGTTCTTCACCTGCTAGAAATTGGAAATAATTAGATCACTTGTAATGGTTATTGAACAAGTGTAATGATCAAAGAATGTATGTAAGAGATTAAATGAAGGTATATGTGATGTGTCATGATGTGTGCAAGTTTTAAATTTATAACACGGTTACCGAGCTTCTTGGCGACACACACGAGCAAGTGTACTCGTCTGTAGTAGCAAGAGGATTAAATGGTAAGCCGAGATCTTTCACGGGGATTTTGACGTAATAAATAGTTGTTTTCCGAAGAGATGTTTAGCACTTTAACTTGTGAATAATAATAGCGAAGATTCAAATGATTAAGACTACACTAGATTTAACTAGTTTGAATAATCCGATTTGCAAGATTGTGATGAACACTTTGATATAAATGATTGTGATAATTAGAGGGTGATATAATCTATTGTTTTTAAGACACTCGATCCTTGTCAAGATCTAAAATTATAAAAACAAGCTTTAAGTTTAATCACTCAATTCAAGACCAATTCAATTTTAATAAGTTTGATTCGCAGTTTGTTTCACAAAACATATTAACACCCACATTTATGTTTCTTGTTAGATCAAATCACTTAAGAAATGGTCAATACAAAAGGTAGCCAATCGTAGACAAAAAGGCTACAATTGATTGTTAACAATAACCCTTTCGACCTATAAAACTCTTAACAATCAACCCGATTTAATAAAACAATGTCACTACAAAACATAAACATAGATGGATCTTAGAATTAGCTAGAAATTGAATCAAAGCATGTTATCACAATCAAAAGCAAATCTTCATAACACAAACATCATTCAATCAAGTGCATAAAGGTACTAGCCACTCATGGCAAACAAAGACATATATTTAGAATTTATAGTGCTAGAAAACATAATTAAAAGTCTTACTAAGATTGTAATAAGTTTACAAAAGATGAGGTTTTGATGCCTTAAAGATTGGTGATGATTCTTTAATGTTCTTGACCTTTAAATGATGCTTGTTTCTTCTATAGAATCCTGGGAATTTTGGCTTTGAAAGAGAGTGGTGAGATCTAGGAATGATGGAGAGAAAAATGATGGAAGAGTTATGGAGTTGTATGTGTAAATCATAACCTAGGGACCTTTATTTATACTAATTACATAGCCTTAGGGTATTAAATGTTATGCTTGGGTACTAAGGGTTAGTAATCACCAGGATTCTAGAATGGTCTTGATCATTCTTGGTGCTAAAATCAAACTTGCAAAATCCGGAGGCAATCTAGTCGAACGACCAGATGGCCAGGTCGATCGACCAGATGTGTTTTCAGCTTCTGGATGAAAAGGCTGCGAGCTCAGATCGTTAGGCTGGATTCACTTTTGAGTAGATTTTTGGTCAAAACAACCCGGAAGAGGAGCCTTTTAACCATATTCATTCTAACTTCATTATTTTTGCTTTTTTCTTGATTTAACTACCTGTTTGCTTCGTTCTCGAGCGTGGGTCTTTGTTCCTCAATCAAACTTGATTTGTTCTTCATCATGAAGCTTGGAAGCTTGCACCGATTGTTCTTTTTATTCTTGAGCTTGATTCTTAATGTGGGATTCTTCGTACTTGTATGACATCTCTTTTGCTCTTCTTTTCTTCCTTTTCTTGTATTTGGCTACATATAGACTTGCATATACACTTTGATATGATTAAGTAACAAAACCATATAGAACTAACCAAATAATAAATACAAAAGCACCGATAACGCGACTAAAAACATATACAATATGAGCGTTATCAAATCCTCCCACACTTAACCTTTGCTTGCCCTCAAGCAAATATAGAAGAAAACAAATCTACATGGTACACAAGAATGATTAGAAAAATATGAAGCAAGTCTACTAAGTACAAGTACGAGATAAGACTTATCGTTTAAGCTTTATTGGTTGGAAAAATTAAGTTGTATGATTTACATTTCTATGCACCTCACGAAAAAGGAATGAAGTATAATTCACTTATCACTTATTTTATTTGGTGGAGTAAGGAAGAAAAATCACACTCATAGCTCAGTCGTAACCAAATTTGTTGCCATAGGCTTGTATAAGAAACAAAACAATCCGATGGGGGCGTAAGCACCAAGTGTACATATCAAAAGAAGCATTTATCCGGTTGTTTAGGCTTTTGGGTTCAGTGGGTATGGATAAGGCATAGGAATGTATTTATGATGAGGTGTGTATCCAAATAACATGAAGTCTACAAACCAAGCATTGCTAGCACCACATTCCACTATCGGTCTGAATTTTGAATGATGATGCACTTTATTATTATTTTTATATTTTTCCGTATCATGACTTAGCACATTGACTAATTGATACCAATTTTCTTCTTCTTCCTTTATCTTCATAATAATTAGCACATTGGTTTATTTACTTTTTTCTTTTTTTTTTCTTTCATATCACAACATAACATTCGACTAACCTCCAATCGACGATCATAATATACTTTTAACAAACAAAATGTCATAAGACATGGAGTTAGCAACTTTCTCAAAATTCATAAGGATTTACCATATAACAACCATCAATCCAAATAACTAGTAACCAACCAATAGACTTTGACTAGGGTAAGGCTAGGCTAAATGGTGTAATTCGTTTTTTGGATTTATCAATTAAGAACATAATGGCTCAACATGTTTTTCTAAGGTATCTAGTGCTAAAAATGAGCACTAACAGATGGGTTCCAAGTAAGTGGTTAATTAACCGAAATGGCTAGCTAAAAAGCATGTAAACATAAACGAAAGTCCATTTAGTTTATCCTAATTTGCTTCTTTATCATACACATACACTTATTATCACACAAGTGTGATCTTACTGCGGATTCGTAATGATTTACAAGTACAAGTTCTAGAACAAATAAAATCATCAGCACACTCATAGCAAAAAGATTGAGCATAAAAGATGTATGCTACATAAGAACTATGCTCAAATCCTTACAATTTAGTGGAAAGGCCTATAATGTGCTAGCAAATAGCAAAAAGATTGAGCATAAAAGATGTATGCTACATAAGAAATAGGCTCAAATCCTTACAATTTAGTGGAAAGGCCTATAATGTGCTAGCAAAAGTTATCAATCCTAGAACGGACACATCTCAGTTCTTCAAAATTAAAGATTTTACCAGTGGATTGATCTAGTTATTCTAATACATTATCCTAAAAACGTGAAAACAACTAAATCACAAGGGCAAACAAGTATATAAAATTTAAAAATTAGCGCAAAAATATGAAAAAAATTAAAAATCGGTCTCGTTTTCCCTATTTACTCCCCCTCACACTTAAGTTTAAATTTAAAAGCGTAAAAACAACTAGATCACAAGGGCAAACAAGTATATAAAATTTAAAAATTAGCCCAAAAATATGAAAAAAAGTTAAAAATCGATCTCGTTTTCCCTATTTACTCCCCCTCACACTTTAGTTTAACATTGCCCTCAATGCTATAAAACAAAATAAAGCATAGAAATAGGGAAATAAGAGAAAGAGAAAACCAGATATCTGGGCATGAGAAATAGCATTTGAGCTCTATATGGCCTTGGCATCTCATAATCATCACCTGCAGTAATCTAATACAAACAAAACACGAAATACGAAATGCACAATATTTTTCGGTTTTTTTAATAAAAGAAATGCTACACCCACACTTAAGCTTGAAAATGGGTTAGATAAAATTGGGTGTAAGAATACTTAAAACACACGGGTTGCCTCCCAAGAAGCGCTTATTTTATTTACGAGTCATTAGCCGGACTCTTACTCCTTCTTCATTTTCCTTTGTCTTTGATGAAGTGAATTTCGTTGCTTGACGGTTCATTCAATTTCTCCTCATCATGGTAGAGTTTAATAGGGTGTCCATTAACAATGAAACTTCCTTTGTGTTTGTCGTATAACTCAACATATCCGGATGGAAAACCATGTTTGACTATGAATGATCCGTATCATTTAGATCAAAGCTTAGGAGCTTTGAACTTATACTTTGAATTGAACAAGAGCACTTTGTCTCCGGCTTTGAATTCTTTGCGGATTCTAAGCTTCTTATCATGATAAGCTTTAGTTCTAGCTTTCTAGAGCTTGGAATTATCATAAGCTTGGAGTCTCAGTTCATCGAGTTCATGCAATTGCAAGAATCGTTTCTCTCCAACGATTTTGAGATTGGGGTTACAGCTTCTTAAGGCTTAATAGGCACGATGTTCGATTTTGAATGGCAAATGGCATGTTTTTCCATACAAAAACTGGTATGGCGTTGTTCCAATTAGAGTTTTGTATGCCGTACGGAATGTCCACAGTGCGTCATCAAGTTTTCATGACCAAACGAAAGGATTGTCTTTAATTGTTTTTTTTGAGAATTCTTTTTAATGCTCTGTTGGTATTTTCAACTTGACCACTAGTTTTTGGATGATAGGCTGTAGCGAAGCGATGATGAACTCCATATCGCTTGAAGATTTTCTCCATTTGTTTGTTACAGAAGTGAGTAGCTTTATCATTGATTAGAGCTTTTGAAATACCAAAACGAAGGAAAAGCTTTTTCAGAAAATTTACAACGACTCATGCGTCATTGGTGGGTAGAGTGTTGGTCCATTGAAATCTGATATTTGGTTTATCAACTTTAAACTAATCAAATTCCATAGCAACAAAGTGTGTTTTAAACAAATATATATATAGACAATATAAAGAACAAGTTTAAAACACACAAAAGTACTTTTCAACGTATAGATTTTTATTAGAATCAAATAAAGAATCTATGACACACCTTGTTTGCGGAATAGCAAGGTGGTTGAATGACAATTGGGGTGTTATCTCCTTCGAACTTAAACTTTAACCTATGTTAAGAGTTTAAGAAAACAAACTTGTTATGACCAAAACTAAAGCTTCAACTTTCAGTGGCACGAGTCAGTTTGTTTGAGAGATAAATGAACTCTTTAATGTGTTTTCACATTAATTAGAAGAGATAACATTTACTCTGAGAACCTCTTTCCTTTTATAGGCAAAGAGATTAGGGTTTAAAAGTTAACCTAGTACGCGTGTCATACATCTAATGGGTGGTTGAGATAACATTAAATGTTGACTTGCTTTAGAGTACCAGGTACATTCCTTATAGGAAAAGCAAATGTACTTCTCTGCTGACTTTAGAAGCACCTTTTCCAAGGGAGATTGCTTTATTCCTTTTGGCATAAAGCAATCTTTTTCCCGTGTTGTAAACCTTCTAGAAGTGAAACTTATGTTTCAAATTCTGTTAAGGAGATAAACTACGTTCAGCTTAGAATTGTCAACCAAGCTGAACTGAAGCTCCAACCAAGGGCCTTCTTCATTTTTTGTACCGCTGCATACACTGAAGTAAAGATACTTCCCAATCTTCTAAGGACCTGAAGAGCTGATGCTGAAGGAACTTCAGCATTCTCAACTAAACTACTTTAGCTTGAGATTCTTTGGGGATTTTATGTTTTTAATCTAACTGAAAGACGAAGGGCTTAGGAACTGGAACCCAACAATCTCCCCCTATTTAAATATACAAATAGCCTAAGTTAAAATCAGTTGTAAGTGAGCAAAACAACTTCTTCTTACATAACTGATATAAATTAAACAACATAAACTAATAACCATTCATTCCAACTTTCATTACATTACTTTTACAAAAGATAAAGTCAATACAAAAGATTATTACACTTGATGTTCCTGTTGCCTCACAAACCTATTCTTATGTTAAAACATTGATGGATTGTGTTTCTCTGAGACCTAGTATGGTTGTTGAATCACCAGTTCTTTTTCTTTTCTTGTTAGCTAAATCATTTAGCTCATCCAGAGGATCTTGTTCTTGAAGGGATTTGTTGAAGTCAATATGTAGCTCTTTTTCAGTTTGTTCAAGGTATTCCATTCTTGTCTTTATCAGTTCATAGATGGTTTTCCATCCTTTTTCTTTTCTATTAGGACAAGCTTGTATTACCTCTCTCCATTCAGCCAGCTATAAGTAACTGGCTTTGAATTTTCTAATGACTTCAGCTATTCCATCTTCCCTATATACCTTCAGTGAGATATGGCCTTTTTTAGTGAGAACATTTACAGTTGATGATCTTTGGCTTTGTCTTCTTTTTATTTATCTTCTCACAGTTATTGTCTGCATAGGGTAACTTCTTGTTGTAGTATGTGTGACAATATTTATGACCAAGAGTCTCAACTAGTTCATTTTTTTAGGTTTGTATAGCATCCTTTCTCCCCCTTAGCAGGTGAATCAGTTGCTTTGTCTGCTGATAGGATATTAACAACTGTGTGGTTGTGGCTTAATGATCTTTTTCTACCATAGTGGCAAACCTGTTTAAGGTATTGGTAAGCTTTTTCAAAAGACTTAGAAGAGAATCTAAAGTCTTGAGCTGTTCTTGAACTGAAGATACTAGATGTGGTAAATCAAAAAACTCTGCTGGAAGTTCCCATTGAATGATCTTCAATTCAGCAACCTGGGATGAGAGACTAGAGATAATGGAAGTGAAGGTCTCAAGTTTTGATGGAATATCTTTTAGATCCCCAGGTAGCTCTAACTTCATGTCTTTAACATGCTGCTTTAGCTCTTTGATTTCCTTACTTAATTCAGTGACTTTGGATAGGAGCTCTTGCAGTTTAGTTGGTAAATAGCTAGCAAAATCATGTGAGGCTAAGAGTTTGGCGAGTTCAGGTTTTAGTGTAGTTACAGAAGAGTAGTGAGTCAGTGATGTCTGGATGATTGAGGGCTTGGCCTTTAGTGATACTGTTCAGCTTCAGCTGCTGCTCCTTTTGGTGTTCCAGTTCTTTCTTCTAAAGACTGAAGTAAATGTCCCGAGCTATTAAACTCTTTGGAATTTGAGTGATCTTGGAGATCGCGGTGTGGGACAATAAGTGTCTTTAGGGACCTCCTGAGAGGTACTAGAAGGTTGTTCAGCTTTTTTAGCTTCCTCTTCTTCACTCTTATCTGAAACAATGATTGGCTCATTTGTTGGGGAGTCAGGAGTGAAGAAGGCAGATCTTGTATCTTTCAAGATATCTGATAAATCCTCCAGCTTTACTTTTTGTGAGATGTCATTAGCTCTTGATTCCTTATTTGCACCTGAAGTAGTGTGGGCAGTTTTAACCCATTCCAGTAGATTTGGTTTTATCTAAAAGAACACTTGGATTAGATTCCATGCATGTTTGTGAGATTTGAGTAGTTTTTGGTTCTTTCATCCATTCCTGTTGTTAAAGTATGGAATACTTAGGAGCAGTTATTCCAGGATAGCTTGTTGTGAAATATGCTGACGCATCATTGTCTCTGATGTAGACTCAGAGTGCAAATTGAAAGTGAAGTTGATCTAACAGGTTTATTATAGGAAATGGCAAAACATACCACTACTATAAGCTGTGGGTGGGGGCTCCATCTTTATTGGTGTCCCCTAAAAATGTTGGGCCACCAGCTGCTTGCTGTGCCTCTTTATGCATTTCACCAACCACTGGTGTGGGAGGTGAAGTATGGCTTGGGCTTGTGTCTATGGCCGAATTGGACTTAGTTTCCTTCTTTGAATGGCTAGATTAGGATTTGGATGACTCAGTGGTGGACTTAGATGTGTGTTTTGAAGATTGTTTTCTTCTGAGTTCACTTCTAGCTCTAGGCTTTTTGCCTTGGGGAACCTCTTCAGCTGGAGAAGAGTATTTAGGAGCTTTGGAGTCCACAGGCACATTGCGAAATCTAAAATAATCTGATAGACTCTAAGATCGTTTAAGCTCAAGATGGGTTAGATCTCATCTAGGATTATAAACATCAAAGATTAACAATATGCAGCAGAATAATAACAATAGGAATAATGATGTTTAACAAGGTTTTATTATTCATACGTTTCTTCCAAGCCTCAATTCTAGATGATCAATTCTAGAACGGTTACAATTTAACAGGGATCATAAGATCCTTGGGGCCTTCATTAAACTATCATAACTGGCGGTTACAAGAACCATATGCCTAGAACACACACACACCCCTTTAGTCGAATACCATTTTATATGCACAAGAACTTTGTGTCATATGATCTCTTTATATTGGGAGATGATCGGAGATCTTTACAAAGGAAGATAAACATTAGACAAGTAAATCTTTTAAATATTTAGAGAATATCTTCTATTATCTTTATCTTCTTAAGGAGATCTTCCAGAATCTACATATTCTCCATCAGGTTGTAGAATTCTTTAATAACAATTTTAGTCCTTTTGTTTCATTCTTTTATTTATTTTGTCTCATCAAATCTAGAATCCCAACAATCTTCCCCTATTTGATGATGACAAAACAAACAAAGTCATGTACTAACTTCATTATAAAGCCAAAGCTTCCCCTGAAGTTGAGATGTAATCATCTCTTGAATGAAACAATACTTCCCTTAAGTAGATTATCTTTGTTATCATGCCACACATATAATAAGCTTCAAATAATAAACAATGTAGTTTTCTTCAACTTTTTGTAATATCTAATCGGGGTTATTTTTCTGTAGATATGCAACTTGGATCAAAACAGCTACAAACCATATACCACAATACTAATCCAGCTTTTAATACTCAAATACCCGCATGATGGCATAATACAAAAAAATGACTTTGAGCAGTAGAAACATAAACTAGCAGTAGTAATAAAGATCAGCAGTAGTAACGAAACACTTCCCCTCAAGTGGTGCATGTAAATGGTTAAACATTTTAACAATAAGCTTCCCCTGAAACCCATATGTTAACCATTTCTTGAATCTTCAATTCTGTAGGCTCTATGTAATGATTACTGATGAAGAAAACTAAGTATAACGAACTTGATGCTAAAGTAAAACAACCCAAACTTGTGTCTTTTATCTTGCACTATCCACGTGATGTCAAACTTATAAATAAATCTGTGAAATATAAGTAGATCGCAACCTCTTAACAATTATCCTCATCTTCTATGCGACACCAGACCAAAGATGATAGCAAATGTGAGCATTGAGCACCATAAGTTTGTAAATCACACACCTTTGCTAGATTCGTCAAGTCTTCGTCACATCGTTTCTAAGCATGAACAAGTTACCTCCAAATGTTGTAAGCCATTTGAGATATGATAAGAACACAAACCTATGAAACTCCACTTCAACTTTAAATAAGTGATAAATAACCATCTTCGTAACCAATTAATCAAATAATCCCAAAACTAGCCATTTAACAATTTAAGTGAATCTTCCCCTTAAACCAAACAATAGTAACCAATAGTGGAAAACTTCTTCTATTGGCAGTATTAAACGTATGAGCAGCACTAACCTTGGTTTAAGTCCAATAGTAGTAACTGCTAACCCTAGCAGTATTAACTTCCATAGTTTTAACTGAGTTGGCCTGGGCTAAGTGGGATAAAGGTTGGGCCGGATGTTGGGTATTTTGGTTAAGTTGTATAAGTTTAACAATTAACAAGTACAAAGTATACACTAGCAGTATAAACTTTCGTTGCCAGCAGTATTAATACAATACGAACAGTACTAAGTCATGATTGAACATCATTAAAAATAGAAGGCATTATTAACATTTCAATACCACACCAACACACTGATTTCCATACCTTCCATATAAACGAAAATCAAACTGGCAGTACTAATCTTGGACGAGCAACACAAATAATATTGACAGCACAAACTTCTCTTTTATCATCTTTGGCAGTAGTAACGATCAATATGCTCTAGCAGTATTAACTATTAGAAATAGCCTACCAGTATTAACTGCTATACGCTAGCAGTACAAACCAAATATGAATACAAACCAAATCTAGCAGTACTAACTCGTAATTGAGCAGTATTAAAATACCTTAGTAGTATAAACGCATGTCCTTGGCAGTATTAACAAACTCCAAGCAGTATTAAATATTAATCAGCAGCATTAACCAAATAATGAGCAGTAGTAAGTAGTGTTCGTTCTCAATCAGTAAAAACGAACAAGCATTAGTACCATCATGCAGTCTACTGTTCAAACACCATAAATCAATGATGCCTCCTTTCTGTACACGTGCTGCCTCTTGTTACGCATTGCTGTTATAACCTGCTACTTTCACCAATAAACGACCAAAACTGTTTGACCAAATTAGGGTTTAATGAAAAACCCTAGTTTTCACCATCTCAACTTGCATCAATAATAATCATAGTTGTCTTTTTTTAAAGTGTCGTAAAAACCATAAAATCACCAAAATCACCCATAACTTCCAAAACAGAAAATCATACCTTCTTTTTCCTTCATAGCACGACATCAATAAACTTTGTAGATCCTAGATCAAGAGCCACGAGGCTCTGATACCAATTGTGAAATCTAAAATAATATGATAGACTCTAAGATCGTTTAAGCTCGAGATGGGTTAGATCTCATCTAGGATTATAAACATCAAAGATTAACAATATGCAGTGAAATAATAACAATAGGAACAATGATGTTTAACAAGGTTTTATTATTCATACGTTTCCTCCAAGTCCCAATTCTAAATGACTATCACACTAGGCGTTTACAAAGAACCATACGCCTAGACACACACACACCCCTTTAGTCGACTACATTTTCAGTGCACATAAAACTATGTGTTTATTATCTCTTTATATAGGGAGAGATCAAGACTATTAAAGGAAGTTAACATTAGACAAGTAAATCTTTTAAATATTTAGAGAATATCTTCTATTATCTTTATCTTCTTAAGGAGATCTTCTAGAATCTACATATTCTCCACCAGCTTGTAGAATTCTTTAATAACAATTTTAGTCCTTTTGTTTCATTCTTTTATTTATTTTGTCTCATCAAATCTAGAATCCCAACACACATCTAGATTACAGATGGCCTTCATGTGATCAGTGAAGGGAGGTTCTTCAGGTTGGTTTGGCTTCAGGATCCAGTTGTGAATACTGAAGACATGAGTGGGGTTTATTGTGAGTGTCATTATATTTAATCCTAATTTTAGGGTTGCATATGTTCAAGTTAAAGAGATATAAACCAAAGTGTAGGGAATAATCTATTTCCTAGTTTTCTTGTTCATCTTTGTAAAGAGATCCTCCCAAATTATTTGGCATAATCTACTTTGACACCATTTGTCAGAACAATAAAAATGGTGTCATCCTATTATTAATATTGTTCTAGGCCCCCTGTTTTCCACCAAAGCACTGAATGATATGACCTCTAATCAGGCAACTCCTACCTAGGAGGAAGACAACTCCTTTTAAGTTCCTTTTTGTCCCAAATCTCCCCAATTGTACCCTAGTTCATGCAACCATGGTCTTACAGTTGATATGGAGGGTGGAGGAACATAGATACTTGAGTGAGGTAAGTATTGTGCTCTAAGAGCATTTTTAAATGTGGTGATACCTATCTCTCCTCTAACTTCTTCCGTGGGAGTAGATACCCAAATCTTAGAGTCTGGTAAGACCTTTGTCGTATACCAGAATTCACTTAGGTATTCTTTGTATTGATTTGGGGATCTTGTGAATGCTTTCTTTAGACAACATTTTGAAATGAAGTCAGATACAACCATAAAGTATTCTTGGTTGGGATGTGAAGGATATCTGAGTGAAACTTCATTGTTGGTGGTGAAAGTGATTTCATCAAAGGTAAACTCAACCTAAGTAGCTGGTAAGAAAAGGTTTGGGCTTTCAGGTCTGTCAAGAATGATAGTTCTTCCTTGGGAGTAATGTCAGGTATTCATGATTCAACCATTTTTGAGTAGTTAGGGTTTTGAGGATTTGATCTGGTTTGAGGGGTGTGTGTTGTGATTTATATGATTGATGAAATTACAAAATTTCCTTTGAGAATATGTAATTATCATTTGAGGTGTTAAAGTTATGGGAATGTTTAGGGTTTGATTTCAACATGTGTGCTAAACTTTGTATTTAATGAAAGTCAGCACAGCATGCTTCTGACACCTAGAACAGTGAACAGCCGTCTATTCAACTGCAAAAGTAGGTGAGAGAAAGAGGATAAGGTCATTCTAACTTTTGGACATCCCTTTTTAATATATTTTAATTCAACAACTTCTTTGTAAAGGAAATTAGTTTTATAAAATAATATTACTTTTGAAAATCACAAACTAACCTTGAGATTGATGTTTTGAAAAAGCTGGACTAGGTTTAGGTTTGGCATTGAGTCATGCTAAAATGATTATTGTAATATTTATCATCATCAATCTTCTAGCGAAGGCGACAAAACCACAAATGCTCATGCAAATCCATGAATGAGACATGTGTGATTGCTCAGTTACTTCACTCGAGAGATAGCTGAAGACTTGGATAAAATTATTTTTCAAAACTGAATAAAATAAACCAGTTTTGTTTAGTTCTTGAGTTAACCAATATGCTCCAGCAAAGGAGTTAAAATCACACATGCTCATGCAAATCCATAAATGAGACACATGTGATTGCTCAGTTACTTTACTCGAGCAAGTTAAAGGCTGTATACAAAAACTGAACTGATATTTAACATGAAAATTTGTTCAGTTTTGGAAGAAGACACTAAAGCTTCAGTTTTCTTCAGTCAGTGCTAAAGCTTCAGGTTTTGAATCAATGTTCAGCATACCTAGTTCAACAATCAATCTTTTGAAAGTTGGCTCATTTTGAGGTTTGGTGAAGATATCAGCAAGTTGATATTAAGTGGGAATGAAATGTAATTCAATGTCCCCTTTGAGAATATGATCTCTGATGAAGTGATATATGATATCAATGTGCTTTGTTCTTGTGTGCAAGACTGGATTGTTTGCGATTGCAATAGCACTAGTGTTATCACAAAAGATGGGTACCTTCCTGTATATGATGTCATAGTCAGTGAGTTGACTTTTCATCTATAGTATGTTGGCACAACAATCAGCAGCAACTACATATTCAGCTTTAGCTGAGGACATAGCTACAGATTACTGCTTTTTAGCACTCCAGCACACAAGTTTGCCTCCTAGCAACTAACAAGCACCTGAGGTGCTTTTTTTATCCATGTTGCAACCATCATAGTCAGAGTATGAGTATCCTTTTAGGTACAAACCTAAACATTTTGGATACCACAGACCAAGACTGAGAGTACCTTTTAGGTATCTTAAAATTCTCTTAACAACAATAAGGTGGGATTCCTTAAGATTTGCCTGATATCTTGCACAGGGACAAGTAAAGAATTTAATGTAAGGTCTGCTTGCAGTTAGATACATTAGTGATCCAATCATACCTCTATACTGAGTCTCATTTATAGATTTGCTGTTGAGATCAGGTCCTAAGTTGTTAGAGGGTACCATTGGAGTTTTCACTGATGAATCATTTATGTAATACTTTTTAGCAGATTCTTGACATATTTTTCTTGGTTGATTAAAATGCCTCTTTCATGTTGTTTAATCTGAAATTCGAGGAAGTAGGTGATGACACCTATCATGCTCATTTCATATCTTTGAATCATCAGTTTAGCAAACTGTTTACACAATTTTATGCTTGTAGACTCAAAGATAATATCATCAACATAGATTTGAACCAGAATCACATCAGTTTGAGTTTTATAGACAAACAGAGTGTTGTCTATCTTTCCTCTCATAAACTTATGTTTGGTGAGAAAGGTTGAGAGAGTTTCGTACCATGCTCGTGGAGCTTGTTTAAGTCCATAAAGGGCTTTGTCTAGTTTGCAAACATGGTTAGGGAATTCATTGCTCTCAAAACCTGGAGGTTGTTTTACATAAACTTCTTCTTTTAGTTTACCATTAAGAAATGCACTTTTGACATCCATTTGATAAACTATAAAGTTCATGTAAGTGGCAAAGGTAATAAAGATTCTGATAGCTTTAAGTCTTGCAACTAGAGCAAAAGTCTCATCATAATCTATGTCTTCTTGCTGATTGTAGCCTTAAGGTATAAGCCTTGCCTTGTTTTTGATGACTATTCTAGTTTCATCCCTTTTATTCCTAAAACCCATCTTGAGCTAATTATTGTTTTGCCATAGGGTGCAGGAACTAATGTCCAGACTTTGTTTCTGACAAATTGGTTTAGTTCATCTTGCGTAGCATCAACCCATCCAGGATGCTTTAATGCTTTAAAGACCTTTTTAGGTTCTTCTTCAGAGAGAAAATCTACAAAGAGACATTCATGAGCTGAAGCAGCACTGAGTTGTTTGGCCATGGCTCTTGTGAGCATTCCTGCTCCTGGATTACCAATGATATTTACAAGCTCAATGTCCTTGTCTTGAGACCATCTGTCTTGAGGATCTAGAGTGACCATTGATGGAATAAGTAAGGGTAGACTTGGGATTGTAGTATTTTGTGCTAAAGTATCCTCTATATTTAGAGATGAAAAGTGTTCAGAGATCCGAATATCTTCAATGTTTGGGAGACTATCAATGATTTGTTCATCATTGGTGTGATTGGAATGTTCAGAATGATCATCATTTAAGATTTCATCATTTTGAACAGGTTGATCATTTTGATCAGATGAAACTTCAGTTTCAAGAACCACTGGTTCAAGACATTCATAGGGTTCTATGAAGGATACATCATTGCTGTTTATCTGATACCTTTGAGAAGGTACATAAGGATGAAGATATTCATCAGGTGGATATCTTTCTGATTCAGCAATGTTGATGTTGTCAACTGAGGGTTTTGAGAATTTGATAGCCTCTGGGCTTTCATCAAATGTGATATGATAGGTTTCTTTAGTTTGTTGTCTTCTAGTATTGAAGACTCTGAATGCCTTGGAGACAAGTAAGTATCCAAGAAGATAACCATCATCAGCTTTTTCATCAAAGTTTCCTAAATGATCTTTATGATTGTGGATGTAAACTGGACATCTAAAGACATGAAGAAAACTGATGTTTAGGATTCTCTTATGAAAAATTTCATAAGGAGTTTTGAGATGTCTTTTCACAATGATGGAATTGTTTTGAGTATAGCATGCAGTGGCTACAGCTTCAGTCCAATATTGTTTAGAAAAGACAGATCCTGAAAGCATTGTTGTTGTAGCTTCTATGAGGGTTCTATTTTTCCTCTTAGCAACATCATTTTGTTCAGGTATGTAAGGAGAAGAGAAGTTTTGAGAAATTCCTTTTTCATCACAGAAGTTGACAAGTGTGCTATTTCTGAATTCAGTACCATTGTCAGTTTTGAGTTGTTTGACTTTGATGTCATTTTGATTTTCAACTCTTTTGATGAAGGACATAATGGTTTTAGGTGCTTGACTTTTATTCTTCAAGAAGTATACCCAGGTGTACCTTGAGTACTCATAAACAATGACAAGGATATACTTTTCATGGTTAATGGACCGAGGAGTTACAGGTCTAAATAAATCCATGTGAAGAAGATAAAGACATTTCTTGATGGAAGATGTCTATTTTGTTTTGAAGCTGGCCCTATGATGCTTTCCTTTTTCACGTGATGAACATGGTTTATCTTTTGAGTAGACAAGTGAGGGAAGACCAATAACAAGATTTTGTTTTGCTAGTTTGTTGATTGTTTTGAAGTTTAGATGAGCAAGCCTTTTATGCCAAAAGCCAGTTGAGATTTTTAGAAGCTTTAGCAAAGAAACAAGATTCTTGAGCAGAAGATGTCATGTCAAGAACATATACATCTCTTACTCGAGGAGCAATCATAACAATTTCCTTGTTAGAGTTGAAGATTGTTCCTCTTTTCTCATCAAACTGAACAATATATTTAGCATCACAGAGTTGACTGATGCTAATTAAATTGTATTTAAGGCCATTTACAAATGCTACCTTTGTGAAAACTATACCATTACATTTGATAGAGCCATAACCTTCAGTTGTGCATGTAAAGTCATCTCCAAACACCACTTTAGGTCCTGGTTGTTCCATATATTTGAGCAGGTAACCTTTGACACCAGTCATATGCCTTGAGCATCTACTATCTAGGTACCAGATAGGCTTCCTGATGTCACACTACATAAATACGTTCAATTGGTTAGTTTTGCTTAGAAACCTATATTTTAGTGGGAGTCTTAGATCTGTTAGCATTTGATGATTCAGCTCTAGTTGATTTTAGAGCTTCAGCCTTTTTGGCTTGAAGTGCTTCACCTCTTTCGAACCATTTAATGTCATAGTGATCGGTTGTGGTATGATTTAGACTACCATCACATTTTTTGAAAGTGTGTTGAGGATTTCTTAGATTGATCTCTTTTTCTAGAGTGATAATCCTGTTATGACAATTTGTGTCATGATTATAACTTCCACATAACTTACATATGGGATAGTAACATTTATTGGATAAATGATCTATACCACCACAGTGAATGCAAGGTGGAAAGAAGCGTTTTGATGGTCTTGGGATGTTAGGTCTTGAAGACATTCTACCTAGAGTTTTGAGATGCTGAGACATGTTTATGGTAGAAATGTATTCAGCATGATCACAAGTTTTGTGATCAGTTCTCTCACACTTTTTGCAAAACAAAACCTTATAACAATTTTCAGTTAGATGATTGTTTAGGCCACACAGCTGACAACTATTTTTGAATTATGTTTTGTATTTGTTTTGAGGTGTGTGTTATGATTGATCATTTCTGGAGTGAGATGACTGGTTCTTGCTAAATTGTAATTTTAAGTTGTTTAGTTCTTTCATTACAATAGCTAAGGGAGGATCATCTTTAATTTTCACACTCTTTAGTTTACCAGCAAAAGCTGAGTGAACTTCTAAAGCTAAAGAGATTTTGTTACCCTTAGTAGGAGCTGAGAATGGTTCATTTATTATGACACCTTTTAAAGCTTCAGCTTTGAATGTAGATTTTGACCACAAAATTGATTTGACAGTCTTTGGTCCAGAAATAGGTTTAGCACCATCTAACTTCTTCAGTGGAGGAAGAAGGGTGCTCCAGACTGAAGATTCATCTGCTGAATCATAATCAGTTGCTGAAGAGTCAGTGACAACAACTGAAGGATCAATTGTGTTTCTTTGTAACTCAGATGGGAGTATCCTTCCAGTATCATGATTTGGCATAATAAAAGCTTCAGCTTCAGACAACCAGGGTCTTTCAACACCAGGTATGGTCACTTTTGTGTCAT
>BQNB010058438.1:21759-37762 GCA_026074375.1 Tanacetum coccineum | reverse complement strand
ATCACGTTCTTTACTTGAAATCTCCACACCTTCTTCGGGTAGGTCTACATCTTTGTCAAGATTGCATTGCTTAGCAGTGCTAGCATTCATATCTGTCATAATCTCTTTCCCCCTATATATCCTGCTACTCTCAGACATTACCTCTTTTAATATATGACCAAGTACTTTTGGGGAAGCATTACGATGATGTGGGTGAATTTGAGTTTTAGTAGGGTCACATGTGTAACACAAATGTACGTATCTACATAAAAAATCTTTCAATAATTAGAATAATAAATAGATAGCATGAATAATAAATTTATTTTTTCGTAAGAAATAGTACTTACCACAGCACCGATGGCAAGAAAAAAAATCTCAAATCTGTCTTCATCGTCAGTTTCTATATGTGTAATAGTCCCTTGGTTTTTTAGTTTCAAATTGTGGCAATACAAAGGGAGTTCGGAAAACGACTCCTGAGGAGTCCCTCTCAACAATTGCAAAGCATAACATTTAGCTCGCCAAGCTTGAGAATATGAAATATCAATTTTGAACCTAGCATTCATATCTGTCATAATCTCTTTCCCCCTATATATCCTGCTACTCTCAGACATTACCTCTTTCAATATATGACCAAGTACTTTTGGGGAAGCATTACGATGATGTGGATGAATTTGAGTTTTAGTGCATGTATGATGGTCGACAAAAGTTGTTACATAAAACTTTTTATAGTCTTTTGGTATATATGCTCGAAAAATCCACTCACATGTGTCAACAATACATTTTGCATATACCCTTTGAGGGTCCGATCTTGGGTATCTAATTTGAAATCCCTCTTCAAGAGCTTTTCTACCCAAAACAATTTTTATTTGTTCTTTACTATCAAAAGTATCATGTAAACGAACAAGACTAGATGTTCCATAACACATACCTTTTTTCTTGATATCTAGGACTGGCGTTTTGAGTAGGGGAGGCATATTCCAAAATGTATCCTCCTTAAAATTCTTGTTCGCAACGGGAGTTGTTTCCGCATCCTCATCAGATTCACTACTCTCATCCTCGCCAGATAATCTTTTTATTTTCCCAAAAACACTACCCATTATCTTTTCTCCGAAAGGCCGTAATTTTTCATCATCTAGCAAATCCCTTTCGTTAGGCTTTTTGGTTTTTGGTGAACCAACAACATATTTTAGTTTACAATTAGCTGAATCACTTTGAGGATCCTGCATAGGATACCCAGGAAATCCAGGCACATACATAGGATTTTCAGAAAATCCATGCATTTGTTGATAACTAGGAAGATTTTGATAAAAACCACCACTACCAGGAAATACAGGAATTTGTGTTTGGCGAATTTGTGTGGCATGATATTCAGTTTGATATACATTTACAGACGGGGTAGCATGAATAAAATTGCTTTGTTGATTGCTTCCCGAATTTGATGATTGCCTACCATTTACACTAGACTCAACAATACACAACGTAACAATTCTACTACTTTTAACAACAAATTCCATAAATTCATTGACTTCCAAATCATCACATACCTCTACAATATCATTATCCGAATTGTAAGTTACCATAAAATCACTATTAGCATCGATTCCTAGCCTCTCGGATACCGCTTCTAGTAAACATGAATATGATGACAACAATGGTAAAATTAGTGTACGTTTTACACAATTTAAAGGCATATACTCCAACGCACCATCTACTCTTTCCCATGCACCTCCTTTACACACACGTATTTTGACGGTTTCTTTGACGGATTCCATGGCAAATTTGAGGTTTTTGTTAAAAAAATTTGAGTTTTTAGTGAAAAACACGGAATTAAGCAAGAAATAACAATATAACACGCTTTATCCAAAATCTGCAAGAAAATCTCGCAAAAAACAGAAAATCTCGCAAGTTTTATCCACAAGTTTGCGATATTTCTGAAAATATCGCAAATTTTTGATATTTTTATCTAAAATTGCGATATTTCTAAAAAATTTGCGATTTTTATTTTAAATTTTGCGATTTTTTTAAGAAATATCGCAAATTTTGCGATATTTTTCAGAAATATCGCAAATTTGCGATATTTATTAAAAAGATCGCAAATTAAAGATAAAAAAGGGAAATTTGCGATTTATTTTAAAATTTGCGATTTTTTTATAAAATATCGCAAAATTTGCGATATTTTCTAAAATTATCGCAAATTTTTCGATTTTTTTCTCAATTTCGCAAAAGTGTTGAATTTTGCGATTTTTATGGGTATTTTGGCATTTTGGCTAAAAAGTTGGGTATTTTGTGAAGTGAGGTTGTAAAATTGGGTATTTTTGTGATTTTCCCAAAAAAATTAAGAGTAGTGTTATGAAGAAGTATAAACAGGTTTTAACATAAGGGTAGAGGGTGAAAACTAGTCGAGTCGAGTCCAAGTCCATTAAAGCTTAAGTTCGACTTGTTAGTTAAACCTTGAGCTTGAGTTGTTTATTAGGCTCGAGCTTTATTTTGAGTCTTATACTTACAAATTGACTTTAATTCGTGACATAATTTATTAGCTTGAGCTCCAACTCGTGCTAAGCTCCTTTTTATGAGAGGCTTTGAGAAAATAAGTAAGAACAAAATGTAACTTTTTAAATTTAACTCGTTCTAAGTTCGTCTTTATGAGAGGCTTTGAGATTGTATTATTGATTATATTTTAATCGTTATATAGAATATACTAAAAATCTTAATGGACCCGAAGCACACAACCGGATTGACTATCTATCGTTTAATATTTCTCGCAATTCCAATGGTGAAATCACGAAAGCTCGAATTAAATGAAAAAGCTAAATAAAGATTAAAGCAATAAAAAATTTTGTTGATGAAGAGGTTCCACAACAAGTACCTTAAGTTAATATATTCATTTAAAACGATGTTCCAGTAACCCGGCGCTGTCACGAGCGCGCGAGACCTAATTCGCAACGATCGATAACCATGTAACTCTTTATCATCCTTGAGACTCACCTGCCAACAACCGATAACGCAACGACTATATCCGTAAATTTTTAAATATATAAATTAAAGTTCAAACATTATTTATAATATCACGCATTGTAAAAGAATTGCATTATTGGCTCTGTTTTGTCACAATTCACGATAATTTTTAGTGTATTTTTTTTCTAATAAATCTATATAATAGCTTCAATTTGAAAATAAATTGAAGATTGGATTAGCAAACTTGAGGTTAGCGTTTGTAAATATTTTAATCTTTTTAATTAAACTTCAACATTTTATTATAAAACCTAAGTCAACATCCTTACATTAATTCATCCAAGGTATGTAAATATGTTTAATGAATTCAGTTAAAGGTAATAAGCAACCGTTTTGATTTTATATAATTTTAGGGTTTTCTCCTTTTTGTTAATTAAGTTGAGTTTGTGTTATTGTGCTCTAATTGATATGGCTTATTTGTGGTAAATCTTGATTTACCCATATTTTAAGTTGGGTTTGGTGGTTTGAAAGAGGTCTTTGATGGGTAAATTTCATCCATATACTTTTTTAAAATATGGTACTGCTTGAGAAATCTTTGTTGAGCAAAACACCACTTCATATACAATGAAAACTTTAGAATCATTACAATACCTGTTCTTTATAGGAAACAACTTTTTAATAAGATGCATCTAATAGTAAAATGCAGCGCGCTATCATTAAATTAAATACATGTGTGTAGATTTTTTACGTTTGCTTTCATAATATTTTGAAAGTACTTAATTTATTGAGTAATAACGTATTTTATCCGTTTTTAAAAAAGAAAAAAAAAATTAAAAGAGAAAATTATCTGAAAATATGTCGAACCTAGCACAATATTTAAGGCACATTATATACCCGACTTTATGTTAAGTCTGCAATGGCACTCATCATCATTGTCTACAAAAGCTTGTTGATTATCATCATACATGTGTATCCCATTTGCTATATTTGCTAATACTTGCTTGTTATGCATCCTGATGTCATTTGCTTGCGAATGATTATGTTGATAACTTGCAAGATTTCGTTGCTTACTCATGGACGTACACTTCTCATTCGTTACAATTTTGTTATCCCGCGTCATTGTAAAGAAGGTGTTAAGTTTTGCGAGATATTGCGTATATAGGATTTTATTATGGAGTCTTAAGTTTATTGTATCTCGTGAGTTGAAGAAAAATAAACAACACTTGCAAACTAGTAAATAGTAAAAAATCAATAGTAGTGTTATGAAGAATTACAAACAAGTTTTAACTAAAAATTATAGCCTTTAACATAAGGGTAGAGGGTGAAAACGAGTAGAGTCTGTTGGGATTTAACATCTATTTAACCGATTAATAAGACACGAGTACGCAGCGGAAAACATAAACACGTATAGAATATGTAATTAACAAAGGGGTTAAGAACGCGCACATTTTAGCAATTAACGAATACATCGTCTTGAATATACGCGTGTGTATAATAAATAATACAACGCGAAAACCGCCCAAGTTATCAAAGTAGATAACCTCTATGGTATGCACACACTACACGTCACCGATATACGTTAGGATGCTAGTCCTTTCTTCACGAATAAAACAACCGAACACTATGTTCTTGTTTTTCGATCTAGCCGTCAAACGATCAAATCCCACATAAGATTTATAAGTGATCGCATGCAATAATCAAGAGAATAGAATAATGCAAACTAAATACAATTCAAGCATGCATGCGTATGCAGAACAATAACATGCATACTATATATTGATATTCTATTCTATTGTGGAACACATGCGAACCAAGAAACAGTTTTCTTGTTATTCTTATGTGACGTTTGACTTTTTTAGGTTTTTAGGGATATATCAAATCGTGTGACTTTTTAGGTATATCTTATATCCATCGACTTTTTAGGCACAGTGAGCGCTACTCACCCAAACGGGGACGTCAATCCTAAATAGATCTATTTATAACACTCACGCTTACAATCTAGTAATTGACAGTTCATGATAAAGGGCTCAGTGGGTTATCGCTACTTAGGCAAAACACGTAATCATTGTATAAAATGTACCCTTGCGTCCAATTTGTAAAACAAAACATGTTCTCACCCCAAAGATGTAAAACATTTAAATAATTGTAAAGCATGGGGCTATGAACTCACCTTAGTAGGTAGTCCCCTGTGAATGATAAATATATCCAAGTATGGCAAATGAATCTCACCGTCAAATACCTAAGTAAATACGGCCAGTCTTAGTCTACAAGTTTAGGCTAACGACTTAATGCATAAACTACAATAAATTGCTAGTTTATATATACTGTTATCACTTGTGTGGTGGTGCACATGTTCATTGTATTTGTCTTTACTTGATGGCTCTTGGAAAGATATACGATTACACACGTACAAGTATATGCACAAACGTTATTAATAAATATACGTATTTATTAAGTCGTGTTTTAATTTGTATAATATCCGATAAATATTATAATTTGTCCGATTCGTTAAGTGTTTATTAAAATCACTTTCATTCATAAAATACCCTTAGATTTTCTATATTTACAAAACAGTCCCTATGTTTATGAAAATACAATATTTACATTTTAAACCCCTAGGTTTCCACGTTTACACATTTAGTCCTTCAACTTTACAAAAATTACACTTTAGGTCCTTATACTTTCAAAACAGCCCTTTAAGTTTTAGAAGTGACAAAACAGTCCCTAAAACTTTATAAATCCAATTTTGACAGTTTTAACCCTTAAGTTTGTAATTTGACACTTTTAGTCCCTTAACTTGTAAAAATCGCATTTTAAGCCCAATTAAGATTTGAAAAGTGGTAAAAGGTTTCATTGAGCTCCAATAAGCTACATAAGCTGTGGTAGCTTATAAATAAGCTCGAATGAGCTTATTTTTAGCTTATTGGGCCTTTTGAGTCCATTAAGGTCCATTAAGCAAATTAAAGGTCTAGCAAGGATTCTAAAAGCACATAAGCTCTCATTAAGCTCATTTAAGCTTAATGAAACTGTTAATGCTGAAAATAAGCTTGGGTGAACTTATTTGAGCTTATTGGGCTCGTTAGCCCAATAACTTAAACCCGAAAGGTTTCAAAGGGTCCATTAGGGTTTGATAACATGTTCAACTTATCTTTCTAGTCTAATTAAGCACTTATGGGCCTGATTAAGCTGTTTTCACTTTATGGCTTATTCAATAATCTAAAAGCTCTCGGTAATGGGCTTTTGGGCCCATTAAGAACCCGAATAGCATTTTAAGCCTTTAGGCTCGATCCATTTAGGTCCATTAGATTTCTAAGTTTATAATAAGTCCTATAAGCTGCATAAGCTCACAAATAAGCTGTCCAAGCTTATTCGTGGCTTATGGACTTGTGTTTGGTCGCGGTAATGGGATGCCAAGCCCATTAAGGGTCCGGTTAGGTTTCTAAGGTACATTAGGGTCCATACAAGTCCAATAAGCATATTAGGCTTCTTAATAAGCTCAAAGAGCTTATTTAAAAAGCTGTGGACCCCACGGTATGACCTGTTGGGCTTGTAGGAGTCCATTAGTGGCCCGCTAAGGTTTCTCATGCGTGTCTTACTAACCAACGAGTTTAATAAGCTTTTTAACCTCTCTATAAGCTCAAGTGAGCTTAATAATAAACCATGGGTCCCCAACTAACGGACTGTTAGGCCCATTAACGTCCGTTAGTAGACTGTTTGGCCTAACAAGGCCCATTAGTGGCCCGTTAATGAAGTTAAGGGCTCGTTAGGACCACTAGCACCAAAACAAGCTCGCTTAGTATTACTTAATCGCGTTTTATCACATGCAATTGTTTAATAAGTTAGTATACTCTTTCCCAAGCCTAGCCATTATGATTTCATGAAAAGTTTACGTGTTGTTTTCGTGTATTTCATACAAACGAGTTAGTGTTCACATAGGTCTCCCTTTCTTGTAATTGAACGAAAATGTTTAAAGCCTTAACTCATTTTTAAGTCACGTTTTACATTTCTTAGCACCTCACAAGTGATAATATACATATGTATATGCGTATAACATGTATGCTTTGCATTTAGAATGCACAAACTCATGTTAGTTTGTTATCTACAAACTAACGTGACTAAATGGCTAGAAATCAAAGAAACAAACATGATACAAATGTGTATAGCTTAGTACGCGACTTACAATAGTCCTAGTGTCTTGGTTCGAGTTAGGAAGACAACCCACAATGTATACACGATCGAATAACAAACCCAAAGCTCCAAAGCTTATCAAATACCTGCGTCTAGGCTCGTGTACCTTCTTATGACCTTGTATGAAAACCTAGTATTCCTTGTATCCTTAGAAGTGAAATGGGACGAAGTGTTTGGGTTCGGCTATGATAAATTCGAAATCAAGGGAGAAATAAGGATGGTTCTTGTTTGAGAGCGTGTTTAGGAGTTGTAAGAAATGTTTAAGGTCAATGTGAGTGGGTATATATAGGCTTGGGAGCTAGTTAGCTCACTTAGTCCCTAACCAAATCCAAACCGTGCCCTTATGTGGTGGTTTTGAGGTTTCTAGTTAGCTCAAATGGTTTTCTTATTAAACCACCTAGTACAAATCCTTAATTACAAGATAATTGTACAAGATTTTCTAGAATTATGAAAATCTTATGGTTTGTGTGTGCTTATTTGTTACCGCGGGTATCAAGAGGGCACAAAGGATCAAATGGTTATTATCCATTGTGTATTAAGTTAACTAGGAACATTAAGGACATGTTTTAATTAAACTCTTGATGTACATGTACTTAGTGTAGATTTTCTAGTGGTTTAGGCATGTGGGACGAGTAGGGCTTGGATCAAAAGGAGATTATGTGTGATTTTTACACAAATGGTATTAGTTTCTAAGTACATTCCATTTATAAGCTAATTGTTGTACAAGATTGTGTAAGTATCCAATGTGTTATGGTTTTTGTTTACCCCTATTCGGCCACAATGGGTTATTAACACAAGAATTGAATAATTTTTGTGTTTAAGGTTTAAAAGTGGTTATTAGTTTGAGTCTAGGTAAGTTTAGGTATTTCCGGAGTGTGTCTAAACGTATTTTATTGTGAAACGTAAGCATTTTACGTGACCAATAAAAATAAAATGCGCAAAGTCAATAATTATCTTCCTATTAATTACCTAACACTTGCTTGACGTAAACCTTAATTTATTTGGTGACCGTTTACATTGAATGATTATTTCTAGTCTACGCGATTTAGCTTAAAAGTTAAATTAAAAGTAAACGCGTATCGAACTAAAATAAATAGTGAATAATAATAGAGTCGTAAAATGACCTGAAATTGAGAAATGTTACAAAAATATGGTATACAAGTCGCTGTAAAAAGCAAATAGGTCGAACCCTTTGCGGGTCATATGGACCCGTTGATTTTCTATGCGTTGGTTAACCAAACACCCCCTTACAACATCCAACTGATTGTTGCAGCAACCTTTCAAACACCCCCTCGCCATATTGGATAATGATAACTAATATTTTCATTTTCATTTTGAACACAAACCTCGAACTGACTTCATAAATAACAATGTCATGCGTAGTTTAATACCAGGTCCATAACTAATGTGTAATTAATTTTAACCTATTTTGCAATTTGTTTTGAAGGACTAAGAAGCATGGATGGGTTTGTAGAACCGAGCTTCTCATTAATGATGCTTCACAAAATGAGGGTATGGCTTGGTCTTCTAACCAATCAACTCCTTCAACTAATTAAAATCAATGGATTAAAACTCCACGTAGCTGAGACCAGGTTCAAGTCATCACCAGCGATGATATTCCTTCACGGATTCCCGGAGATACAATACACATGGCGGCAACAAATGACAATAGTAGCAAAAGTGGGATATGGAGCAGTTGCACCAGATTACAGAGGATTTGAATTAATAGACCACTCCTGTTTGAAACGCGAATTCCAAATCTTCTAGCAGATCAAATCTTCTTCATTGACTTGGTTAAAGATACTGGATCCATCCTTGATCATCTCAACATTTCTAAGGTTATGTTTATTCATTTTGGTTGGTACTTATTGATTTTGGGTGTTAAGGAAGCTAATGTGATTTGATATATGCTTTTGATAGCAAGTGTATGGACGGGTCACGTTGATAAAATGAGATTAAGGGAGGTGTATGCACAGATTCATCTTCATATGCAGAGCGCAATGAAACCAACTGTTTTCACAGGTGCTCAGTTTTAGGCCATTAAGGGGTGTTTGGGGTTGGGTAGTTTTATGCCATTAAGAAGCTTTTGATGCATCAGCGGATGTTAAAAATGTTTTTATTGTGAGAATAATGATAAACTGAAAAACATAAACACACTCTCATGTAACCTGTTTTATAACAACTTTGGATAGTGATGACTTATTTTGATTATTGAGGATGAATGAATTTGATATTAAGGTGAATACAGAGTTGATAGATTTAAGATTAGGCTCAGGTTTATCGTGGAGTAGAATAGCGTCGAAGAAGATGATAATGTAGAAGGATCTTTCATTGGAATTGAAAATACGTTCGAGGAGAGTTACATTGAGGTGGATGACACCGGATGGGGAGTGAGATTGGAGGGAGTGGAGGTCGAAAACTACACCGGCATTGGCTATGGTCACGATGCTCGCGATAATGATTAGTATCATTAGTAGAAATGGTGATATTTTTAGTGAAATTGCCATTTTTGGATCTGTTGAAGGTTTGTATGGTTTTGTTGTGAAGATGCTCAAGACTAAGTTTGATTACGTTGCATGGTATCTTCGTTTTTTACCTTTATTTTCACATTTTGCTATTGGGCTTGAAAAAGATATAGGCTGTACATCTAACTGAAGAAAGATAAGAAGAAGAAGAAAAAATTAAGGGTAACTTATCAGTTATCACTAAACTATCTCGAAGTATTTTACAAAAGCACCTTATGCTCTTTATAAAATCGCAACTATTTTGGAGCACACGTATTTTGACCAATATTTTTGTTGTTTTTATTATTTTTATAGTTCAAAATAATGAAATGTAAATGAAATTTATGTAATATGGAACTGATTTTTACAGCTCAAGAGATTTATGTATGTATAGATGAGCAGATTTAGCTAGAGTGTCATATTACCAAGGTCACTATGTCGTTATGATGTATTATAATACAAGTCGGACGTCTTGATTTAGTTTGAACAAAATTAAATTAGCCATTTTGTTGATGTAATAGATAAGATTACTTTAAGTCAATGCTCAAGTAAATTCTTATATGTATCTTACTTTTTTCAAAGATATTCATAAGGCAAGCCAGTCCGTACGGACTCTTAACCCGCAACTGAAAAATACCAAGAAGAAACTTATTATTCTCACGAGCACCAATTGTATTCTTACATATTTGTGCAACTTTCACGAGTCAAAACTGTATATATTTCACGGGTATTTATTTTAACTTTGCACTGTGTATTGCGAGTATGGTGTATAAAGTCAAACTCATTTAGACCATGGTACACCTACTATGGTTTTGGATGAATCGTGTCTGAATAACGAGGAATTTTCATTATGCTTGTTGGGTAAGGTCACGGAATTTGCATCCCTAACCAACTTGAAGGTGGTTCTAGCTAAAGAAGGATTTGGTAATATCAAATTGAAATATATGGGAGGTTTTTGGGTGATGATAGTGTTTCAGGAGGAAAAGACCATGAAGGCCTTTCACGGGAATAAATCTGTGGGATCTTGGTTCTCCCAAATTGGTCAAGCCCATAAAGAATTTGTGATAGAGGAGAGAGTTATATGGGTTGAAATTGAGGGGGTTCCATGTAAATGGTGGTCGAAAAACACTTTCACTCGAATTGCATCTAGGTGGGGTAATTTACTTAATGCGGAGGATCTAGAAGAGGGAGGATATCACAGTATTAGATTATGCATTCGGACGAAAATTAATATGGCTGTGGTAGAGTCATTTAAGATGGTGTACCGTGGTAAGACTTGCTGGGTTCGTGCCATCGAAGTCCCTGGATGGGTGCCGGATTTTGAGGATGATTGTGATGATGATGATTTCGAGTCTAATGATGGAACACAGGTTGATGAAGGTCCTGGGGAGAGTGTGGGGAAATGTAGTGACCTGGAAGGGGAGAGTGATAGTGAAGCAATCCCTGAAACAAGATTCGAGGACGAACATATGGACAAATTTGATGATATTAATTACATACCACATAGTAAACCACAGTCGGAAGATCCATTTGGAGTTTACGAGTTACTTAATAAAAAGAAGAAAGTTACTAATAACGAAGGTGATTCGCAGAATAGTCCTACATACCCACCTGGGTTCACACCAAATGATAACGCAGAAGATAACATTAACATTTCTAATGTGGAGCCGGTTGAGCGTGGTCACAATGGAGATAAAGAAGAAGGAGAGTTCGTTGTTTCACAAAATCAGGACAGAATTGATACGGATATTGACGCAAATGAATCCACATGTTCTGGGCATTTTAAGAAATCTACTGGACCTCGAACGGGTGGATCCATTATTCAATTAATTGAAGATCTTGTTAACGTGGGGCAAACGATGGGTTATGATATGACGGGATGCATGAAAAACATGGAAAATATAATCGAATCACAAGGAGTGGCTGGTGGTTATCGATGAATTTTCTCTCCCTCAATATACAAGGCCTAGCCCAAAAGGCCAAACAAGATTGGGTAAAGAAGTTGTGTATTTCGAATAAGGTTAATTTTTTGTCGCTTCAAGAAACTAAATTGGAGAACATTGATTTATGGTGTATTCAAAGGTGCTGGGGGAATTTTAATTTCGATTATGTGTATAGCGAAGCCGTCGGGCAGTCGGGTGGGATTTTAAGTGTTTGGGATCCTAACAAGTTTCAGAAATTAAACCACACTATATCTGATTATTGTACCTTGGTTCGTGGTGTGTGGGTTCCAAATGGTAGAAAGCTGCTCATTATTTCGATTTATGCTCCACAAGAGTTAAGTGAAAAGAGGACTCTATGGGATTATTTGTGTTTTACTATATGTAACTGGAATGGCGATGTTGTTACTATGGGAGACTTTAACGAAGTGCGAGATAGTAGTGAGAGATTCGGCTCGGTGTTCAATAAACATGGTGCGAAGTTGTTTAATGACATCATTGCTAAAGCCGGCCTAACTGAGGTCCCTCTTGGTGGTTGTATTTTCACTTGGTGTCATAAAACGGCATCAAAGATGAGTAAACTTGATCGTTTCCTTGTATCCGATAGTCTTTTGTGTAATTGCCCACGTATATCTTCGGTGACTTTGGACAGGTATCTATCCGATCATCGTCCAATCTTAATGCACGAATCCATATATGATTATTGACCGATTCCTTTCAAGTTTTACTATTACTGGTTCGAGATTGATGGCTTCGATAAACTTGTGGAGGATTCTTGGAACGAAATTCATGTTGTTGATAATAACGCCTACGTGAGATTTATGAAAAAACTCAAACTTTTGAAAGAGAGAATTAAAGCTTGGAATAGTTCGTACAGAGAGCTCAAGAATTATAGGAAGAATACGCTTAAAACTGAGCTAACTAATCTTGATTCAGTCTTAGACAGAGGAGAAGGTATAGATATGGATGTTACTAGAAGATCTGATGATGTTCGTATTCTGCAAGATATCGAGAAAACTGAAGCTATGGAAGTGGCCCAGAAAGACAAAATCAAATGGGCCGTGGAGGGAGACGAGAACTCTAAGTATTATCATGGCGTCATTAATAAATAGAGAAACAACTTAGCTATTCGAGGTGTGTTAGTTGATGGCAACTGGGTGAAGTCTCCTCAATTAGTTAAAAATGAATTCTATACCCACTTCAAACAGCGATTCGAAAAACCGAATTTGAGAGGAATTCAGTTCGTTAGAGAGTTCCCAAATAAAATTTGTTTCGAGCAGGCTATTGACTTGGAGCGGGAGGTTTCAAAAGAGGAGGTTAAAAGAGCGGTGTGGGATTGTGGTATAGACAAAGCCCCCGGTCCGGATGGTTTTACGTTTGGGTTTTATCGTCGTTTCTGGAATCTCATTGAGTGCGATGTCGTCAATGTTGTGAAGTGGTTTTTTCTTCATGAAAGAATCCCGAGTGGAGGTAATTCATCTTTCATTACATTGATTCCTAAGGCGTCGAATGCTAATATTGTGAAGGATTTTAGACCTATCAGCCTCATTGGTAGTGTGTATAAGATTGTTGCCAAGATTTTGGCAAACCGTCTTGTCTTGGTGTTACCTCGTTAGCGATACACAATCTGCTTTTCTGAAAGAGAGGCAAATTTTAGACGACCCATTTATTTTAAATGAGGTGATTCAGTGGTGCAAAAAAAAGAAAAAACAATCTATGATCTTTAAAGTCGATTTTAAAAAAGCTTATGACTCTGTTAGGTGGGATTTTGTCGATACCATTTTGAAGAAGTTCGGGTTTGGAGACAAATGATGTAAGTGGATTCATAGTTGTCTTCAATCATCAAGAGGTTCGATTTTGATCAACGGTAGTCCCACGCCGGAATTTTAGTTTTTCAAGGGTCTTAAACAAGGGGATCCATTATCTCCTTTCTTATTCATTTTAGTCATGGAAAGCCTTCATCTCTCGTTTCAAAGAGTGGTGGATGCTGGATTATTTTCGGGAATCAAATTAGACTCATCGATGAGCGTTTCACACTTGTTCTATGCTGACGATGCTATTTTTATGAGACAGTGGAATCAATCCAACATTGATACGATTGTTCGTGTGCTCAAAGTGTTTCATAGTGCGTCGGACCTCCGTATAAACATGAAGAAAAGTAAATTAATGGGGATTGCCGTGGATGCGTCTAGGGTTGAGCAGGCTATTCGGCAGATTGGTTGTATGGCGTTAAAAATGCCATTTAAATACCTTGGATCGGTTGTGAGAGATCGAATGTCGAGAGTTAAAGCTTGGAATGATGTCATAGATACTTTGGTAACCATATTATCTAGATGGAAACTTAAAACTATATCCATAGGAAGGAGATTAACCCTTCTTAAATCAGTTTTAGGCTCGATCCCGATCTTTCATATGTCTATATATAAAGTGCCTATGGCGGTGTTACGTACTACGGAGGGCATTCGAGCTAGATTTTTTAATGATGCAGATAATAAAGTTTGAAAATCAAGTTGGGTTAGCTGGAATCAAGTGATGGCTTCAAAGGATGCAGGAGGTCTTGGTGTGGCAAGTTTATTCGCTTTAAATAGGGGCCTTATGTTTAAATGGGTGTGGCGATTTATCACTAAAAAAACTCATTATGGGCTAAAGTGATCACTGCGATACATGGCGATGATGGCAAGATTGGTAAGACTGTGAAACCTATTTTCCCCTCTATTTGGCTTAATATTATTCAAGAAGTTGCCGTCATGAAGTTGAAAGGTATTGATGTTGTTAGTTTCGTTAAACCGAAATGTGGTGATGGTACGAATATTTCTTTCTGGAATGACGCGTGGAGGGGGGATGTGGCGTTTAAAATCTTGGCGCCTAGAATTTATATGCTTGAGTCTATGAAAGATATTCAGGTAGCTACTAAACTTTCGCATGTTGATTTGGAATGGTCTTTTAGACGCAAGTCGAGGGGCGGGGCTGAACAGATTCAAATGACGACTCTAAAAGAAATTCTTGAAGGATGCATTCTAAGTGATACAAAAGATACATGGACGTGGTCTTTAGAGGGCTCGGGGGAGTTCTCAGTTTCTTCTATTCGGAAAACTATTGATGCTGCTTTCTTGCCGTGTGGTAATGTGAAGACCCGGTGGGTTAAAGAGGTTCCAATCAAGATCAACATTCTCGCTTGGAAAGTTTCTAATGATTACTTGCCTACCAGATTCAATCTTTCTCGTAGAGGTATGGATATCGGCTCTATAGTCTGCCCCATGTGTAATAGTATGGTTGAATCGTCCAGACACTTGTTCTTTTCTTGCGATTTATCCAATCAGATCATGTCCAAGATCTCGAGGTGGATGGATTTTGGAAATCAGGAGATTAACTCTTACGAAGAATGGATCGAATGGATGCTAAGTATTAGATTACCGTATAATCTTAAAAAGGTTTTCGAAGGCGTTTGTTACATTGTGTGGTGGTTCATTTGGGATTGGCGTAATCAGGCGATTTTCGGTCCAGGCTTTCGTGCGAAGTCTATGATGTTTGATGACATTGTTTCTAGGTCTTTTTTATGGATCCGATCTAGAGTTAGAATTAAATTTTCTTGGATTGAGTGGTTTAAAAACCCTTATCTAATTTCTTTGTAAGCGTCTAGCATCTTGCTAGTTTTTTTTATAAAAATTGCCGTTCTAAAAAAAAGTTGTGTTATGTGTTGGTATATATAGGCCAAGAGCTAGGGTTTTAACTTGTCATGTGTAGTATAAGTGACCAACACACACCAAAGGTGTGTGTGGGTGTGGTTCGGCCGAAACTAGCCACAAGGGACCATTATGGTTCAAAATTTGTCTTGGTTCATTCCTTAAATCTTAAGATTTGAATTTCTAGTCAAAGGAAGCACAAATGGTTAAATGGTCACATGCATTTGTTGGTCACAAGGTTTTGTGCATGGTAGTGACTTCATGAAAGGTCATTATCTCTATCTTACATAGACACATGCATAGTAGGACAAAAAAAAGATACATTTGATTTAATTTCAAGGCTTATGTTTGCATTTGGGTTGAGTTTAGGCGTCCACTATATGGAGGGGGGAGGGATATGAACCAAATTTTTGACTTAAGAACATGTGATGGATGATAACTAAAGTTTACACGAAAAGATTTCGAGTTTCCGGGGTTCCGTTCGGTCAAAAACGCGAAAAACGCAACTTAAAGGATAAACCCTAAAATTAATATCAGAAGTGATTAAAAATCACGAAACACTCAGGAAAGTTAAAATATCTCATATAAGGCCTAAATAAATTTATAACCGATGCCGAGACGCGCCCGATGACGTTTTTTAGATTTACGCGGTTAACTTCCCGGTAAACCGTCAGATTCAAACGTAACATGTAAAAAGTCAAAAGTAATGATCGGAAAGGTTTAAAATATTGACCTGGAATTTACGGGGTGTGACACA
>BQNB010058438.1:0-20499 GCA_026074375.1 Tanacetum coccineum | reverse complement strand
ACAAATCTTGCGAAGCTACAACTTCAAGAATTATAGTAGGGTATTTTTTTATCACCCTTACCGTATTGACCTTGCCATGACACTGGACAATTTTCCATTCCCAGTGCATACAATCAATACTTCGTTATGCTTTTGTTGTATGTTTACAACGTCTTCAGATGTCGGCTTTCTTAAATACTTCGGCATATACAATTTCATGATGCACATATTAAAGAAAAATAGAGCATCTCGTGCAATATGCTCACTCATTTGCAAATATTCATCAAACGCGTTGGGTGTGCTGCCGTATGGCAGTTGTGCACTTCATAAGAGCACTAATACTCATTCGACCCGTACAATCGAGTCGAGATTTGAAGAAATGAAAATGTTGTGGGAGAGGATCGGCCGTATAACTTGAAATGCCATTGACAATTTTTAGAAAAAGTTTACGGCTCATACGAAATCTTCTCCGAAAATAGTATAACGGATACTTACAATGATCATCAAAATTATCAGCACGTAGACGTCTTTCAGCATCTTCACGGTCACGAAAGATCGGTGTACGGGTCAATCGTGGTTGAGCTTCTTATTGTATTAGTCATTCGTGATACTCGACAACTTTTTGTAAATAGAATGCGTCGGTTTCCTCATCGATATAAAAAACGGTTCGATTTTGATTCATTGTGAAAGAGTTTGTAGTGTTTTTTGTTGTAAATGTATGTTTTTTTGTGAGAAAATAATATAGAGGTATTGAAGTATTTATAATTAGTTGTATGAGGGGGGTAAAATAAAATATTTTTTTTAAATAGCCGTTAGGAGCTGTTTTGTAAATTTTTTTAATTTTAGTTTTAATAAAACTAGCCGTTAGGGGGTGTTTGATAACTTTTTAAAAATAAAAGGAAAATTAAAACTAGTATATTGCCGTTTGGGGGGTTAAATGATTTTTTTTTTTAAATCCACCCCAACGTGCGTGAGCCGGCCAACGCCGGACCCAACACCGTTGGGCAACGCCGCCTAACGGTGTAGTAACGCCGGCCACACCTAAGCCTCTAATATAAACGATGATTGGCATCTAGATTGTTGTTTCCACTAGGACATAGCTGGACCATAAAACCAAACCTATCAATTTCCCCAAACTAACAACTACACATTAAAATCTGAAACAACAAAATACATCTAAAACATAAAGCCGTTAAACCACTATACAAAATACATCTTGAACATAACCAAGACCAACAGATACATACGTTTTGATCGGCGAGGTGGGTCGGGACAACAGCAGTAGCAGTGGCGCCGATGGAGGTCGGGACGGCAGCAGCAGCTACGCCGGTAGAGGTCGAGACGGCAACAGCAGCGGCTGCGAGGTGGGTAAGGAACTACACAAACACAAACAAAAATCAAACACCTTAAAATTATAAATCCACAAACACAAAAATTAACTAAATCAAAAACCCACAAACATAAACAAAATGAAGGTAAAATAAGGATGGGGTTTGCTAATAAAGCTTTAAGAAACCTATATTAATTTTCAAAATATTCTTCTATTATACCTAAACCTCCTATTGTGACAGTAATGATTTAATCAACACAATACATAAGCTTGTCTATTGTATCTAACTGACATAATTACTTTTGATAGTAAACAACCATTTGCAGGAGCAATTGATTTTACCTATGGTGGTGAATTTTTAAAAGCAATGAATTTTTCGTGTGTGAACTTTTTTGTATTAAGTACTTTTATGATGGATGGGTAGTGAAAAAGTGTTGTGTTTTTGTGATGGGCGAGAGTGAACTAGATCTGTGAAAATCTACAGGGACTACATCTTCACTTACAGAGACTATACGTAATCTCTATAAGCATGGGTGACTTTTCACGAAATAATGGTAGGAAACTTAGAGCCACTACGGGACAACATGTAAGTTTTAAAAAAATTCGTTTTTAAAGTCATAATTATATTATACATGAATTAAAATAATACAATATATGTTAATTAGAATAATACACTATGTTTTACAAAAAAAGTAACTAAATCGGACAGTGTTAAACCATAACAATGTTTGGTCAAAACAGATGAGTCGAGATGATATTCATACACATGAGATGTTAAACGGACGAGTTGAGATGATACTGATGCACATGAGATGTTAAACGGATGAGTCAAGATGCTATTGATATACATGAGATGTTAAATGGACAAGCCAAGATGATATTGATATACATGAGATGCTAATCGAATAAGTTGAGATAATATTGATATACATGAGATGTTAAATGGATGAGTCGAGATGATATTTGATATACATGAGATGCTAAAAAGATGAGTCGAGATGATAGTGATATACATGAGATGTTAAAAGGACGAGTCGAGATGATATTGATACACATGAGATGTTAAACGGACGAGTCGAGATGATATTGATATACATAAGATGTTAAACGGGTGAGTCGAGATGATATCGTTATACATGATATGTTAAACGGACGAGTCGATATGATATCGTTATACATGATATGTTAAACGGACGAGTCGATATGATATCGTTATACATGAGATGTTAAACGGATAAGTCGAGATGGTATTGGTATACATAAGATGTTAAACGCATGAGTCGAGATGGTATTGATATTCATAAGATGTTTAACGGATGAGTCGAGATGTTATTGATATACATTAGATGTTAAATGGGTGAGTCGAGATTGTATTCATATACATAAGATGTTAAACGGATGAGTCGAGATGGTATTAATATACATAAGATGTTAGACGGATGAGTCGAGATCGTATTGATATACATAAGATGTTAAACGGATGAGTCGAGATAGTATTGATAAACATAAGATGTTAAACGAATGAGTCGAGATGGTATTGATATACATAAGATGTTAAACGGATGAGTCAAGATAATATCGTTACACATGAGATGTTAAACGGATAAGTCGAGATGATATTGATACATATGAGATGTTAAACGGATGAGTCAAAATGATATTATACACATGAGATGTTAAATGGATGAGTGGATATGATGTTGTTATACATGAGATGTTAAACGGATGAATCGAGAGTGTATTGATATACATAAGATGTTAAACAGATGAGTCGAGATGATATCGTTATACATGAGATGTAACGGATGAGTCGAGAAGATATTAATACACATAAGATGTTAAACATATCAGTCGAGATGATATTCATACACATGAGATGCTAAACGAACGTGTCGATATGATATTGTTATACATAAGATGTTAAACGGATGAGTCAAGATGATATTGATACACATGAGATGTTAAACGGATGAGTCGAGATGATATCGCTATACATGATATGGTAAACGAACGAGTCGATATGATATCAATATACATGAAATGTTAAACGGATGAGTCAAGATGATATCATTATACATAAGATGTTAAACGGATGAGTCGAGATGATATCCAAACACATGAGATGTTAAATGGATGAGTCGAGATGATATCATTATAACTTCTTAACATTCTTTATTTCTTCGCAGGTCTCACTGATGTCCTTGAGCTGTACAATGCCAATGCTGTCACTTGAAGATCTCTGCTATCACCCTTCCAGCCTAGAAGGGTCATCTTGACAACCAACTGGATTTGGAGCTGCTTGACCTTCACGACCATTGCTACGCTAGGCAAGCAGTTGTGGATAACGCTGCCAACTAAAGAGCTCAAGAATTGCTAAAGGTTATTGAACAGATGAGGGGAGAGTGTGAGGTATTAAAGGATAGGGAGAAGGTAAGGGACCAGGAATGTAAGGAGTTAAGGGTTAAGTGTGAAACAGCCATGATTGAGCTTGATAAGAATCCGGCCGTGATAGTCCTTCGTGAAGAAGATTGCTACTCTTCTGGGAGAAGTGATGGATTACAAAGCCAATCTTGACAAGATGCTATTGGAGAGCCAAAAGTGGGCTGGCTACCAGGTGAGACTTTCGACTTTAGAGTCAAAGATTGCTTCCTTGGAAGCTGAGAAGGTCAAGCTAGAGGTTGCTGAAGCCTCACTCCGCTAAGAATTGGAGAACGCCAAATTAGACAGGGCGGAAGTTTTCTTAAAGGTGGTGTCTTATGTGGCTATGAAGTTAGTGTAGTGTGATGACATGGGTAAGCTGGTTGCTAAACTTGTCTCTTCCTTTATCTTTAACGGGAGGTGCCAAGCATTCGAGGAGGCTGCCAACATGAAAGAGCCCTTCGACTTAACGAAGGTAAAGGGTTACATGCCTTCATATAAACATGAGCATACCAAGGTCGGGAACGAGTTTATGATTGCCACATTTCCATATCTTGCTGATGTTGTCGCGGATCCTTATGCATCCGTTGAAGCCCTTCTCTCCAAGAAGCCCTGGATTTTACAACGTTTAGTCCCAACAAGGACCCATGTTTTCGCCTCCTCTACTCCTTCTCAGAAGGCCACACCATCATCTGTTCCAGCATCTCAACCAATGTCTCCTCCTTCTCAGGTCACTCCTGCTACTGCTTCATTTACCAAGCTACAATCTCCTCCTCCAGCTTAATAAAGGTCACCATGTTGGTGATAATTTGGTTCCAATGGTAGCATGTACCCTTTAAACAATTTTCTTTTGTGTTCCTCAGGCTTTGGCCTTTAAACAATGTTTCATGTAGTTGCTTGATAGTTTGTGTAGGCCATCATATAAACAATTTTTACCAATCCTTGGGATTGGCCTTGGATATTGTCCCTTTGGGGACTTTTAATGATATGGGGATGTAATTCCAAGTTTTTTTACTACTTTGTTGATTGCAGTTTTACTTTCCCTTGTAATGTTTGTTAGGAAACTATGAGGGACCTATGTCTGGCCCTTATATATTATAACAACCTGAAATTTTCATCAATATAATATCCATCTATTAAATTAGATGCACTGTAATATCCATCTATTATAAATATATCACCTTCTTACAGGGAATTTTTTTGCTTTATCTCATTATGCAACATAACTTGCATCTCTAAAGTAAACGAGCTCACGCAACCTCTATCAATGCCATCTATCTATGTTTATATCATGTAAACATCCTAATATGTCAAGTCTATATCTTAATATCATTTTTACCAAGTACATTATCCATTTAACGTACTTTTCAAAACGTTATATCAAAACAAGCATTAAACGTTAACGTTTACATCAAAACCCTAATTATATGTAATGTATACATATAAAATGAATGTACAAGCCTTTAAAGCATGTGTACAAGTATCAATACACAACATTTGAATATCTTTTCCCTCCTGAATCAAGTTACAACTTTCTAAAGCTTAATGTACAAGTCAATAATGCAAGAAAGTCAAACTAGGTCATTTTACCTCCAAATTCATTCTAGTTTCTTACTACCACTTTAACACAAGGTACAAGCACTTAATGCATGACTTTTAAACCTTAAACCTAAACCCTAATTCATCCTAAACCCTAATCTAAAACCCTAAACCCTAAAAACAAAACCCTAAACCCTAAAAACAAAACCCTAAACCCTAATTTCACTTTCAACTAAAAACTAAACCCTAAACCTAAAACTAAGCCCTAAACCTTAATCCTAAGCCCTAATCTCAGTCCTAACACTAATCCTAAACCTTAATATATCCTAAACCCTAACCCTAACTCAATCTAAAAGTCCAAAACCCTAAACAGAACCCTAAACCAACCCGTGACCAATTTTGCTTCATTTTGACCCATTTTTAAACCCAAGCAACCAACCAAGCACCACTATGACTCACCAAGTAGCCACCTAATTAGCTTACAAGCACCTTATTTACCACCTTGCTCACCAAGTTGCAAAAATTACCTCCTTGTCTTCCTTTCTTTAGTCGTGGCCTCCAAAACCCTCTTCACATCTCCAAACTAGCTTCTAGCCTTGCATACTCACACCATAGCTATTCCTTGCCATCCTTAACTAGCCCTAGATATTTTTGTCACATAAACTTGGGCACCAAGGGTCTTTCTCCCCTATAAATACATAAACCAAAGCACCCTTTCATTTCATCCCACACATCTCATCTCATACCCTCAAATGGAATTCTAACCCTTCTATAGAAGCAATAGAAGATCAAGAGAAGTCCTTAAGCTCATAATAGTAGCCAAGAAGTAAGAAAAACGAAGTCTTAAAGCCATTTCTAGGCGTACGGATCATAAAACCGCATTTCGACCCATTTTAGCTCAAGTAAGCCTAAGATCTTGTTCCATAAGGTTATATTATGTGCAATAATGTTAATAATACTCTTAGGATCATGTATGAACTCTTGTTTGAAGCTTTGAATCCTCAAACCCATGTGTTTTTAATAAAAACTCTAAAAACGACCCATTTTGATTTTCTAGCTAACGGATCCTTTTCTAAACTTTTGTGTATGTAAAACTTCTTATTTTACTTATACTAATGAAGCTAATAACCTGGCAAATATCATGTGGAATCCTAAAATCAGCTGCATGGCATTTTGGACCTTGTTTTGGCAAAGTATTCTATATGCCTAAGGGGTATATATCTTAACATTTCTGAAATTTAATAACTAAGAGCTGAAAATGTCCTTTTATTAAATCTACTATAAGGACCTATTTGCCAAGTTTCAAAGTTGAAAGGTTTTTATATATATAATATACATATAATATATAATATATATATATATATATATATATATATATATATATATATATATATATATATCTATATATATATATTATAGACTTTATATAAAGGACTAAACTTGTAAAAGTTTATAAACCAAAGGTATATATTGCAATTTTGCAAACTTATAAAATATTAATTTTAGTATATAATTATAAAAATATATATATAAAATTACTCTAGCTTTGAAAAAACTTAAAACTTTAATGTATGCACATTACTAGGGAGTTTCATGTGAGGAGTTTCATTTAGGTATACGTTTTGACGAGTTTGCTGGATTTAAGATTTAAAGTGTCCTGGCTCCTCAAACGTTTACTACATGACCTCTGAATTATGATGGCCCAAACAGTGATATGATATTTCCTTAATAAATCCAATCAAAATGATACTTCATTACGACATAAAACATATCCAATCAAACTAAGACTTGACATATTACCCCAGGCTGTGTGACGAAGTTCGTTACTTTTATTCATATACTTTTGCCATCAATTAATTTCCCTGTAATGTTTAGTGAGTTCATAGCCTCGCATTCATCTTTTAAAATGTTTCATAAACCGCGATGGGGATGCAATCATGCAATAAAATTGAACAATGAAAGCAAGTATTTTTCTATGCTATCCTCATACATTATTCCAAAGTCCCTAGCTTTTGCCACTTTTTTATTTAATTATTAATTTAAAGTAAATTAAAAAATTTTTATATATTTTATTTTTTTATTTTTAATTTTTTTTTATTTTATTTTTTAAAAAAAATTTTAAAGAAATTTTATTAAGTCCCCACTATCATGAACTGTTAATTACTTGTCAGGGTAAGCACGAATGCTGTGAATAGATCAATTTGGGACTAGACTCCCCGTTGGTGTACCTATTTTGTCGGTAACCAATAGCACACATTTGAATAACTTTACGGGTGTTTTGGCAAAGATACCTGTTGGGGCAATTATTTGTGATTATTTAACCTAAGGTTTTGGTGTCATGAGCTTAGGGCACCAATACTATTTTTCATTATAATTGTATGTGTTGCAATTATTACAAACTATGGGTGTATAACAACATAACCCACTATTAAGCTTGTATTCAAAACTATTTACTATAAACCTATGAATTTCACTCAACCTTTGTGTTGACTTTTTAGCATGTTTATCTCAAGTAACAAAACATCTTATGGCACGGAGTGGCACGAACTTGAAGATGGCTAAACTGTTATCATTCAAACTTTATGTTTTCATGTAGATTTTGGGACCTCTTTTTGTAAAAACTCTAATGAAATAATGAACTGCTAACTATCTTTTTTAAAAACTCCCCCCCCTCCCCACCCCCCCACCCCCCCCCCCCCCATTCGAGTCGTTTTTTCTATGATTATGACTGTTATACTATGAAATAATACCCTAGATTAGCTTCCGCTGCTATATGTCAAAAATGGTGGTGTTAAAGATTGGTATCAAGAGCCACAGTTATAGATAACAAGGTCGAAACCTTAACTATAACTACTTTTCTTTTTCCATCCAAGAAAGTCCTCCGTGCCGCTACATCTTTTGGAATAGTATGTAAAGATACATAACTATTATACTATTATATAAATAACTTATGTTATTTACCGCTGGGTTGTTAACAGAACAATATCTTCTCCCAACCATCCTACTTCCAATGTTAAGGATGCCTTTTCCTCAAACTTTCCAAACTATCTCCCGGCTTCCCCGGATTATTTCCCAGCTTCACCGAGAAATACTTATTCTAGCTCTTCGAACTCATTTGGTGTAGTTCCAATAGCTTCACCAACTCTTTCGCTCTTTCATGATGATCTATACATGAAAGTTATGCAAGCATTCTATGCTGAAAAATCACCTATCCCACCTCCAACTATCATACCTCAATCATCAATGCTTAATCCTCAAGAATTATTTCTTCCTGAAGAACTACTACCACCAAAGAAACGAGGTTGTTCATCCTCATCTACTTCTACGCTACCTCAAGACTTTGAGATGGGAGAAAGCTCTCGTAAGACAAGTCTGGAACATCACGAGGAACAAATTGAGGAAATCTTGAATCATCTAGATGAACTTTCTCTCGGCCGTATTGAATACATAGAAGACAAAATTGAAGGACTCAGAAAAGGTCGGGTGATTATCCAACAAGACTTTGACAAGCTGGAAGCTGAACTCCAACAAGCTTGTGCTCAAATTTCTAAACTTCAAAAGAAGCAGATGGGAAATAACCACAAAATTTCTCTGGCTCGCTCAGAATAGAATTACTGATCTAGAACACATCATCAACGATATCCAGATTCGTCATCAAGAAGATAAGGAAAGTCTTCCTGAAGCCATCAATGAACTCAAGCATGCGGCTAGCCAAGAAAGGACCATCAAACTATTAGATAAGGTCTAGTTATCGCTTTTATTAGAACCTAGCCACGGGATGTGTGGTATAAATAAAAACACTTGTCAAATCTTGACTATGTATAGTACAAAGGCAAGTTGTTCTTAATATAATACAATGGCAATCCCGTTCTACTTTGTTGTTTCCTAATACCGATTCATTTATCTTATATCGTTGTCTTCATCTTCATCATCATGAATCATACCATAACTTCTATATCAGATACTTGTTAGAATTCATGATTTCAATATCACCATTATAACAATGCTTATTTTTGAACTTTAAAGACTTGTGATATTATTCTTATTACGTGTTGTCTTATGTTGATAGAATGCCTCCCAAAAGGACGTCAACATCTGAAGCACCGGCCATGACTCAAGCTGCCATTAAGAAACTAGTTGCTGACAGTGTCACTGCGGCTCTAGAAGCACAAGCTGCAACAATGGCAGGTACTAGTAATCCCAACAGGAACACCGGTCCTACTGGAACTCCTGTAGCAAAAACAGGAAACTACAAAGAATTCATAAGTTGTCAACCTTTCTACTTCAATGGTACGGAAGGAGCAGTTGGCCTCATCCGCTGGTTTGAACGAACCGAATCAGTATTCTCTCAAAGCAAATGTGCCAAGGAAAACAAAGTAACATTTGCTACTGGTACCCTTACTGATGATGCCTTGTCCTGGTGGAATGCATACGCCCAACCTATGGGAGTAGATCAAGCCAATCAAATCACCTGGACTGAGTTAAAGAGGCTCTTAACAAACAAGTATTGTCCTCGAACTGAAGTCAGAAAGATGGAAGATGAACTTTACAATCTGACTGTAAAGGGAAATGATCTCAAACCTTACGTTAGAAGATTCCAAGAATTAGCAGTCCTATGCCCGAACATGGTACCAAACACCGAGAAACTCCTGGAAGCCTTCATCGGAGGGTTACCTAGAAGTATTGAAGGGAATGTTACCGCCTCGAAGCCTCAAACTTTAGAGGAAGCCATTAACATAGCCCAAAGGCTAATGGATCAAGTAACAAAGCACACTCCGGTGCAAGTATCAAGTGATCATAAACGAAAGTTTGACGACAAAAGAACTTTCAACAACAACAACAACTACCGTAACACCAACACCAACAACCACTACAATAATCACCAACCACAACAGAACCGAAGGCAAGAAGCTATCAAAGCGTATGCTGCCACTCCTGCTGAGAACAATAGGTATGCCAAAAACCTCCCATTATGTAGAAAATGTGATCTCCATCACACCGGACCTTGTACTGTTAAGTGTAATACTTGCAACAAGGTGGGCCATTTGACCAAGAACTGCCGAAACAAGAGGCCAGCCACTGGAAGTAATCAACTACCAGTGACTGTTATTTGTCATGCCTGTGGAGAAAAAGGGCATTATATAAATCAGTGCCGAAAGACCAACATCAATGCCCAGGGAAGAGCCTACATGCTAAGGGATAGGAATGCTCATCAAGACCCGAACGTAGTTACGGGTATGTTTGCCTCTAAACCCGCCCCAAATTTAGCTAGAGTAATTATTGATTTCTAGATGCCGATAAAAGCTTAAATGTACAATCTTCTGCCTCTATGCTAAATATCCCGCCTATTACAATAGATACCTTTTACGATATCGAAATGGCTGACGGAAACCTAGTAAGCACAAACACCGTTATCCAGGGTTGCACCCTAACCTTGCTAAATCAATCTTTCAAAATCGATCTCATGCCGATTAAACTCGGTAGTTTCGACGTTGTCATCGGTATGGACTGGTTGTCCAAGTATCATGCCAAAATTCTCTGTGACGAGAAAGTCATTCACATTCCTACTAACAATGAAACTTTAATCATCCGAGGTGACCGAAGTAAGACCCGACTAAATCTCATATCTTGTATAAAAACTGAATGATACATATCCTGAGGTTGTCAAGTTTTCATGATCCAAGTAACGGAGAAGAAGAAGTCAGACGAGAAGAGATTAGAAGATATTCCCGTAGTTAGAGAATTCCCAGAAGTTTTTCCTGAAGATCTACCTGGCCTCCCTCCCGTTCGCCAAGTAGAATTCCAAATCGATCTAATTCCCGGAGCAGCACCTGTAGCCCGCGCACCTTATAGATTAGCTCCTTCAGAAATGCAGGAACTATCTAATCAACTTCAAGAATTGTCAGACCGAGGTTTTATATGACGAAGTACTTCACCCTGGGAGCTCCTATCTTATTTGTTATAAAGAAAGACGAATCTTTCAGAATGTGTATCGATTATCAGGAGTTGAATAAACTTACTGTAAAGAATCGTTACCCATTACCCAGAAGCGATGACTTATTCGACCAACTTCAAGGTTCAAGTGTCTACTCAAAAATCGATCTAAGATCAGGGGGGGGGGGGGTGGGGGGGGGGGTTAAATCATCAAAATGAGAGTGAGGGATGAAGATATTCCTAAGACTGCTTTCAGAACAAGATACGGACACTATGAATTTCAAGTTATGCCATTTGGTTTAACTAACGCACCTGCTGTATTCATGGATCTCATGAACCGCGTATGTAAACCATACTTGGACAAATTCGTAATAGTATTCATCGATGATATTCTCATCTACTCTCGTAACGAAGAAGAACACGCAAATCATCTAAGAATAATCTTAGAATTACTCAGAAAAGAGAAACTATATGCCAAGTTCTCCAAGTGTGATTTCTGGATCCGCATGGTGCAATTTCTTGGACACTTAATTGATAGTCAAGGACTTCATGTTGACCCCGCCAAGATTGAAGCAGTTAAGAACTGGGCATCTCCCACTACACCCATGGAAGTTCGTCAATTCTTAGGACTCGCCGGCTATTATCGAAGATTCATCCAAGGTTTCTCAAAAATTGCAAAGCCTTTGACTAAATTAACCCAGAAAAACAAGAAGTATATCTGGGAAAAAGATCAAGAGACGGCTTTCCAATTGCTAAAACAAAAACTTTATGAAGCTCTAATCTTAGCATTACCAGAAGGAAACGATGACTTTGTCATTTACTGTGATGCATCTCTTCAAGGTCTGGGAGCAGTATTAATGCAAAAAGAAAAAGTCATTGCATATGCGTCCCGACAACTCAAGCCTCACGAAGAAAACTACACCACTCATGATCTTGAATTAGGAGCAGTCGTATTCGCTCTTAAAATCTAGAGACACTATCTATACGGTACAAAGTGTACAGTTTTCACTGATCACAAAAGCCTTCAACATATTCTTCATCAGAAAGAATTAAACATGAGGCAACGCCGTTGGTTAGAATTGCTTGCAGATTACGATTGTGAGATCCGCTACCATCCTGGAAAAGCAAATGTCGTAGCAGATGCCTTAAGCCAGAAGGAACCACTCCGAATCAGATCATTGATCATGACCCTTCACCCAAAATTACCAACTCAAATCCTCGAAGCTCAAACCGAAGCAATCAAGGAAGAAAACATCAAAGCCAAAAACCTACGAGGGATGGATAAATCATTTGAAGTACGTCCTAATGGAACTCGTTGTATCAAGAACCGAAGTTGGTTACCACTCTTCGGTGGTTTGAGAGACTTAATCATGCATGAGTCTCATAAATCAAAATATTCCATTCACCCAAGTTCTGACAAAATGTACCAAGATCTAAAGAAACTCTATTGGTGGCCTAACATGAAGGCAATCATTGCTGAATATGTTGGCAAATGTTTGACATGTTCTAGAGTTAAAGCAGAAAATCCAGAAGCCAATACCGGCTTAACTGTACAACCAGAGATTCCTATGTGGAAATAGAAAAGAATAACAATGGATTTTGTTACAAAACTTCCCAAAACATCAAACGGACATGACACAATTTGGGTCATTGTCGATCGCCTTACAAAATCCGCACATTTCATACCTACCCGAGAGACAGATAGTATGGAAACCCTTACCAGGTTGTACATCAAAGAAATAGTCTCCCGGCATGGTGTGCCAATATCCATCATCTCGGATCGTGACAGTCATTTCACATCCAGATTCTGGCAATCACTACAAAGTGCCTTGGGTACTCAATTAGACATGAGTACGGCATATCATCCCGAAACTGATGGACAAAGTGAAAGAACCATCCAAACACTCGAAGACATGCTTCGAGCCTGTGTCATAGACTTTGGAAAAGGATGGGAAAGACACTTACCATTGGTGGAATTCTCTTACAATAACAGTTATCATGCCAGTATTAAGGCAGCACCGTTTGAAGCACTCTATGGTTGAAAGTGCAGATCACCTGTTTGCTAGGCCGAAGTTGGAGATGTTCAACTCACGGGACCAGAAATAATTCATGAAACCACTGAAAAGATAGTGCAAATTCGACAACGCTTGCAGGCTGCAAGAGATCGGCAAAGAAGTTACGCCAATGTCAGGCGAAAGCCTTTAGAATTTCAAGTTGGAGATCGTGTTATGTTAAAAGTGTCACCTCGAAAAGGTGTCATTCATTTTGGAAAGCGAGGAAAGCTTAATCCCTGGTATATTGGACCATTTAAGATTCTTAAAAGAGTCGGTCCAGTGGCATACAAACTAGAGCTTCCTGAAGAGCTCAGGAATGTCCACAATACTTTCCACGTTTCTAATCTAAAGAAATGCTTATCTGACGAATCCCTTGTCATTCCAATGAAAGAGCTTCAGCTCAATGACAAACTCAATTTTGTGGAAGAACTAGTGGAAGTTATAGATCGAGAAATCAAGCAACTAAGACAAAGTTGTATTCCTATAGTCAAAGTACGATGGAACTCTAAAAGAGAACCAGAATTTATATGGGAACGCGAAGATGAAATTCGTGCCAAATATCCTCATCTATTTAACACATCTCCTTCAAAATCTTAATATATTCGGAAGAGATTTCTGTACGGATGGGGGGACAAATAACAACCCACAATTTTCATCAATGTAAATATCCATCTATTAAATTAGATGTAATGTACTATCCATCTATTAAATTAGATGCAATACAAACCACCTTTTTACAGGGAAATTTTTTCGCTTTATTCTATTATGTAACATGGTTTACATAACTAAAGTTAACGAGCTCACACAACCTATCTATGCCATCTATATCTATGTTTATCTCATGTTAACATCCTAATATGTCAAGTTTATGCCCTAATATCATTTTTACCAAGTACATAATCCATTTAACGTACTTTTCAAAACATTATACTAAAACAAGCATTAAACTTTAACGTTTATATCAAAACCCTAATTATATGTAATGTATACATATAAAATGAATGTACAAGCCTTTAAATCATGTGTACATGTATCAATACACAACATTTGAATATCTTTTCCCTCCTGAATTAAGTTACAACTTTCTAAAGCATAATATACAAGTCAATAATGCAAAAAAGTCAAACTAGGTCATTTTACCTCCTAAATCACTTTGGTTTCTTACCACTTCTTTAACACAAGGTACAAGCACTTAACGCATGACTTTTAAACCTTAAACCTAAACCTTAATTCACTTAATCTATCCTAAACCCTAGCCCTAACTTAAAATTAAACCCTAAAAACCCTAAACGGACCCTAATCCAACCTGTGACCTATTTTCTTTCCTTTTTACCTATTTTCAACTCAAACCACTAACCTTGAAACTCTATGATTAAGCTACTATGTCCCTAAGCTGCTTACAAGCACCTCCCTTTCAACTCTTGGCCACCAAACAAGCCACACCACCTCTTTGTTGTTCATTTCTACCCGTGGCCACATAAGCCTCCCACAACCTCACCACCTTGCAATACAACAATTCTAGACCCCAAGACTTATCATCTAGCATCCCTTAGTCACTCCCTATCATCCATTGAACTCTTCTCCAAGTTTACTTGTGCATTAAAGGTCATTCGACCCTATAAATAGGGCTTACCCTCTTCACTTCAATCAATTGTCAATTCTCACACTCAAATGGAGGTCTAATCTGGTCAAGTAGAAGCAAGAGAAGCCACAAGGTCAAAAACGAAGCCAAGAAACTAAGAAATAAAGCCTTACAAGTCGTTACTAGGCGTGCGAGTACAAAACCACCACTTCGACCCATTTTCAAAAGCCATAAGCCAAATACAGGTTCTATAAGCTTGTTTTCTATTTTAAATCTTTAATAAGGTCCTTATAATCATGTTTATACCCTTGTTAAAAGATTATAGCTCAAAACCTATGCGTGTTCCATTTCTAAAACCAAACGAGCCGAATGAAACCCTAATTATTAGTTTTCTTTTAATCCTTAAGCTAATTTCATAAGTTGTTGTTATAAGCTATCCCAATAAGCTTATTAATCATTTCTATAAACATTTTACCAAGTCTTAAAAGCTTAAACCCATTGGATTAATATTTCGAACCCAAACGACCCATTTTCATCATTTTAAGCTCGTAAACCTTTTTCATAAGCTATAAGCTTGTAAAAGCTATTTGTCCTAACTTATTTTAGCTTATTATGATAAGCTATAACCTAAAAATCACTTTCTATATTGAAAAATACCTTATTATGGAATTTGGACTAGTTTTGCAAAAGTTTTCATGCTAAGGGGTATATATTGTAACTTTTGGAAATTATTAACTACAAGGGCCATTTTTGTCATTTTATTAAAGTTATAACCACAAGGGCCTATTTTTCCAAGTTGTAAAGTTAAAGGTTTAAATTATATATACTTTTTATATAAAGGACTAAACTTGTAAAAGTTTATAAACCAAGGGTATATATTGCCAATTTTGCAAACTTATAAAATATTATATTTTTATATTAATTATAAAAAATATATATAAATTATTCTAGCTTTTGAAGAAACTTAAAACTATAATGTATCACATTACTAGGGAGCTTCATGTAAGGGGTTTCATTTGGGTATACGTTTTGACGAGTTTGCTGGATTTACGATTTAAAGTGTCCTGGCTCCTCAAACGTTTACTACATGACCTCTGAATTATGATGGCCTGAATAGTGATACAATATTTCCATAATAAATCCAATCAAAGTGATATTTCATTATGACATAAAACATATCCAATCAAACTAAGACATGACATATTACCCAGGTTATGTGACGAAGCCGTTACTTTCACTTGATATACTTTTGCCATCAAACAGATTTCCCTGTACTGTTAAGGTGAGTTCATAGCCTCACTTTTAAATCTCTTGAATATTTTCATAAACCCGTGAGGGGGATACATGCTATAAACTATGAATACAAGTGTTTTCTAAATGTATGCTATCATAATATATTATTGCTTGTGATCTAAGTCCCTTTATGCCAAAAGACCCCACTATCATGGACCATTAATCACTTGCGAGTGAACGCGAATATTGTGAATAGGCCTATTGGGATTGACGAATCCCGTTTGTATTAGCCGGATAGGTAACCAAACGCACTATATTTGAATCTTATAGGTATATGGCAATTACCTACACCGGGGGCCATTATCATTATATATATCATTATTGATATATACACAAGTCAGTTTGTGTGCCATGAGCTTAGACGCAATAATACACTATTAATATTGTTTTCCATAATAATTGTATGTGTTGCAATTATTACAATGTAACCCATTGTTTATAATGACTTGTATTCATACTGTTTTCTATAATAATTGTACTCATTGCAATTATTACACTTATGGGTGTATAACAACGTAACCCACTATCTATGATGACTTGTATTCACACTATTTATTATAAACCTATGAATTTCACTCAACCATTGTGTTGACCTTTTTAGCATGTTTATCTCAGGTAACTGAACATCTTATGGCACGGAGTAGCACGGACTTGAAGATGGCTAAACTATTATCATTCAACTTTATGTTTTCCTGTAGCTTTTGGGACCTCTGTTTGTAAAAATTCTGATGAATAAATGAATGATAACATCTTTTTCCAAAACGTCTCTTTATGAGTCATTTTCTATGATTATGACTGTTGTACTATGAAGTAATACCCCAGATTAGCTTCCGCTGATATATTTATCAAAATGGGGATGTTACAGATTGGTATCAGCGCCATGGTTATAGAGAACAAGGTTAAAACCTTAACTATAACTACTTTTCTTCTTCTAGCTAAGAAAGTCCTTCGTGCCACTGCATTTCCCAAATAATATGTAAAGATACATAACTACTATACTATTATATAAATAACTTATGTTATTTACACTAGGTTGTTACACAATTATGTCTTCATCCAACCACCCTATTATCATCCCATCCGATTTCGATATTGAGGATGCTTTTTCTTTTATAAATGTTCCAGACTATTTCGCAGCAACACCGGAAAATACTTCTCCTGACTTTTCAAATGATTTAACTAAGTATCTTTTGGCCACACTAGTCTTCTCACCTTTACATGATGATCCGTATATGAAGGTCATACAAGCATATGATGTCATTAGTCCACCACAAGTTACTACTCCACCCCTAGTTCTTTTGCCTCCATCTCTATTGTTATCACTATCACCAATGTTTGATTCCAGAGATTTCTTTCCTCCTGAGGAGAATTCACCACCTAAAGACATTGAGACTCATGTTGAATCACCCATTCCAATATCTCTATCTTCATCAGTAGGATCTTCATCACCAGTTAGGTCAACCACACCACCACCAGATTATCCCTTTGATGAATCTATCTTCGCAGAGTTAGATCACTCATTATGGATCATACCACGACCACTGGGAAGTGAACCAGTGTAACACCCCCATTTTTGACATATAGCAGCGGAAACTAATCTGGGGTATTACTTCATGGATCAACAGACATAATCATAGAAAACGAATCAAAAGAGACGTTTTTGGAAAATATAGTTATCATTCAATAAATCAGAGTTTTACAAATGGAGACAGGTCCCAAAATCTAGAAACATAAAGTTTGAATGATAACAATTTAGCCATCTTTAAGTTCGTGCCTCTCCGTGCCATAGGTTGCTCAATTACCTGAGATAAACATGCTAAAAAGGGTCAACACAAAGGTTGAGTGAAATTCATAGGTTTTTAGTTATAATAGTTGAGTACAAATTCAATAGTGGGTTACGTTGTTATACACCCATAAGTGTAATAATTGCGATGAGTACAATTATTATGGAAAATAGTTTGAATACAAGTCATTATAAACAGTGGATTACGTTGTTATACACCCATAAGTGTAATAATTACAATGAGTACAATTATTATAGAAAATAATTATTATTGCCCTAAGCACATGAATCACATATTTAACTCAATAGAACCAGGAGCCTCTATCCGAAGACATACTGGGAGCTACTACCCAAAGAGATATTGGGAGCTACTACCCAAAGAGATACTAGGAGCTATTACCCAAAGAGATACTGGGAGCTATTACCCAAAGAGATACTGGGAGCTATTACCCAAAGAGAGACTGGGATGTCTTATGGGAAAATGGAGGTAACTTAGGTAATAATATATCAGGATAGCATATAGTTGGAAAAACACTTGTATTCATAGTTTATAGCATGTATCCCCCTCGCGGGTTTATAAAACATGTAAATAAGTAAAGGCGAGGCTATGAACTTCACAATATCGGTTTTAAGTACTTGTGTATATTAAAAACAATTGAGCATGTATCCCCCTCGCGGGTTTATGAAACATTAGAAGATTTAAAAGCGAGGCTATGAACTCAACTTAACAGGGAAATTTGATTGATGGCAAAAGTATATCAAGTGAAATGCGTCCGTATGGTAGTACGATGTTATCTACCCGAACGGGGAAGTTCAGTATATCAAGTGAAAGAAAACAGCTTCGTCACGCAACCTGGGGTAATATGTCAAGTCTTAGTGTGATGGTTTATGTTTCAAAACTTCATAAAGTTTAACTTATTACTTTGATTTATTAATTTATGGAAATATTGTATCACTGTTCGGGCTATCATAATCCAAAGGCCATGTAGTATCATTTGAGGAGTCAGAGCACTTTAAATTGTAAACCCGGTAAACCCATCAAAACAAATACTCAAATGGAACCCCTCACATGAAATTCCCTAGTAACGTGATACGATAAGATGTTAAGTTTCTTCAAAAGTTAGTTGATGATAAGTTACGTTAAATATATAACGTAATTGATTTATAATGCGTCGATCGTTGATTAATAACGATAAATGTGTCGGGTTTTAACAAAATTGAGTTTTATAATATTAATATATATTTTTATAATTTATATAAAAATATTATATCTTATATTTTTAAGTTTGCAAAATTGGCAATATATACCCTTGGTTTATAAACTTTTACAAGTTTAGTCCTTTATATATAAAGTATATATAATTTAAACCTTTAACTTTAGAACTTGGCAAGATAGGTCCTTATATAACTTTAGAAAAATAACATTTTCAGCCCCTTTAGTTATAAATTTCAAAAAGTTACGATATATACCCTATGCATGGAAATATTTGCAAAACAAGTCCAAAAAGCCATGCAAGCTTATTTTAGGATTCCAAATGATATTTGCAGGTTATAGCTTATTAGAATAAGCAAAAATAAGATGTTCTAACATAACAAAAGTTTATAAAAAGGATTCGTTAGCTAGAAAATCAAAACGGGTCGTTTTTAGGGTTTTAATTAAAAACACATGGGTTTGAGGATTCAAAGCTTGAAACAAGAGTTCATACATGATCTTAAGAGTATTATAAACATTTTAATACATAATATAATCTTATGGAACAAGATCTTAGGCTTACTTGAGCTAAAATGGGTCAAAATTTTCGGGTTCGTACGCCTAGAAATGGCTTCAAGTTTTCTTGCTTCTTGGCTTCTATTTTGATCTTAGGGACTTCTCTTGATCTTCTATTGCTGCTATGGAAAGGTTAGAACTCCATTTGAGTGTGTGAAGAAAGTGTTGAGGGATGAGTTGAAAAGGGTGCTTGGTTCATGTATTTATAGGGTGAAAACACCCTTGGTGCCCAAGTTTGCTTAGTGTAGTGGATCTAGGGCTGTAGATAGATGATTCATGGAAGCTAGGTGATGAGTAATATGAGCTAGAAAAATATCTAAGCAAGATATATGGTGTTGGAGGGGTTCAGCTAGAAAAAGAGACAAGGAGGTGACAAAGCTACTTGGTGGCCAAGTATATTAGCAAGGAGGTGATGGAGGTGCTTGCTAGGCTGCTTAGTGACATAAGGGTGAGGTCATTAAGGTGCTTGGATAGGTGCTTGGTTTAAAAATGGGTAAAAATGGGTGAAAATAGGTATTGGGTTGGTTTAGGGTTTGGTTTAGGGTTTTGGACTTTTAGATTGAGTTAGGGTTAGGGTTTAGGATAGATTAAGGTTTAGGATTAGTGTTAGGACTGAGATTAAGGCTTAGGATTAAGGTTTAGGGCTTAGTTTTAGGTTTAGGGTTTAGTTTTTGGTTTGAAAGTGAAATTAGGGTTTAGGGTTTTGTTTTTAGGGTTTAGGGTTTAGATTTGGTTTTAGAATGATTTAGGGTTTAGGTTTAGGGTTTAAGAGTCATGCATTAAGTGCTTGTACCTTGTGTTAAAGTGGTGGTAAGAAAC